>MCFE01000670.1:0-47660 GCA_002104905.1 Basidiobolus meristosporus CBS 931.73
TCCAGGTTGGATGGTGATTTATGCACAAATACCAGTGAGACAACTGTCAGATTATTGCTCTGATACTGTAAGATAGATGACAAATTCAGATTGATGAGAATCAATGGCCAGCAGGATTTGCTGGTATAGTACTTGTTTAATGAGCATCTATCAAGTGCTGAGGCAAAGGTATGGTCACACATACTTTAAAGTGGCCCTTGCTTCTTAGCTGCTTGTAATGCTTGCCATCAAATATATAGGATATATTTGCGCTTGGTTGATACTGAGTGCAGTACTGTATAGCTTTTCAATATTTGTTGGACTGCATTAACTTCCTCAGATGAGGTATTACCAAAATATATCTGGAGTGTGAACCATGTTTTCCCTCAATGGTGGTGGATTCCTGACAATTTGGACACATTGCAATGGTGGCATTTTTGGATGCAAATACCATGCAACTGTTAACACATGCTGGAATCAGGACAGTCTCAGGATCATATGCTGCTAGCCGCATGACAGTTGTCCACTTGTACCATACATATGGTAAGTTGCATCCCGGAATGATCTTGGCAAGGGAGTAGTAATAAATTCTCAAAGTCCCCATTACTGATATTAGTGGAAACATGCCACTTCTCTAGTCACAACATTACATCATTCAACAGTAGATAGATTACTGGGCTCACTTGGCTCCTTAAAGTAT
The DNA here is from genome assembly GCA_002104905.1 of Basidiobolus meristosporus CBS 931.73. Lineage (NCBI taxonomy): Eukaryota > Fungi > Basidiobolomycota > Basidiobolomycetes > Basidiobolales > Basidiobolaceae > Basidiobolus > Basidiobolus meristosporus. The sequence goes on from MCFE01000670.1 coordinate 680, forward strand.
CCTGGCATTTGTTCTAACAGGTGTTGTTTCATTGCATATTGAGATTTGACTGGGCTAATATGTGGTACTGTTGTTAGGGGAGATAGGCTCATAATCCATCAGTGAACCTTCTTTGTCAGAGCTATCACTTGGCATGCCATATTCAGAAGGCTGAGGTTAGCCTAAAGGCATCACAAACTCATCTGACTTGGTTTGCACTAGGTGACAAAGACGGCCAGGTGCCAATATAGAAGCATCAACTGGCTGGCAAGATAATGTTGGTAGAGTAGTGACTGGTGAATGGTCAAATATAACTTGTGTGGCAAAACACTGGCCGTAATCCTTGTAATACCTCCTATGCTGTCTACATGCTTCATGGCTGAGAGGCTTGCTACAATAACCACATGGTCTTTTTTTTTCTCTTACAATGTTGAGTCAAAGTAGTCTTGTTCATAGGGCAAACAGTTTGACCTTCAACTACCTAATGCTATTATATTACTTTTTGGTCAATACTCATGGGAATTTAAGACAGTCTTGTATTTGAGATATTGCACCTACATGAATGTAAGATTCAATGATGACCCACCATAGTAAGTACTATAAATAAAGTTGTGGTGCCACATACATATGAATATGTTACACTATTTCCCCTATGGCTTGACTCACTTCAATATATATGCCGCAAAAAAATAATGCAAAGTTGTCTAGTTCCCAGCCAAGCCCCACCTCAGATGGCAGCAGAAGTAAGGTTGGACAACAGCTTGCTTTGACATTTAGTGCACAAGCAGGGCTACATTCAAAAAAGGCCATATTAACAGTGATCCCACTGAAGGTAACAGTGCAGTCTCCTCAGGCTCTCAGTCAAGTCAGCAATTGAGAACCTCTGCAGAGCCACAAGCTGACCATTATGCTCAAGCAGATGAGAATGTAGCAAATGCAGTACCCTCAGTGGCTGTTAGGATTGAAGTGATGGCCCAGAGAAATTAAGAAATAGTCCAGAAACAGGATGAGCATATAGTACATGTAGAGCAATCAATATCCCAGGTGTAGAAAGCAGTATCTTTGCTGCTAAGAATGAACTCAAGTAGCTCAATGTTAGGGCCAAGAATTGAGCCATTTCCCAATGTAGCAGCAGAGGAAGACTGTAAGATCTTTGAAGTACAAGAACCGTGCCCAAAGATAAAGCTCACAGAAAAATCTATCACTGTGTGGGAGGGCAACAATGTGATGTTTATATCAAAGCCTAAACATCAAAAGCATGAAAGATCTGTGAAGCCATTGAGTGCAATAATGAAGGGTGGGCTAATATTCAAGAGGCCATCAGAAGTCTAGCATGCTATCACCTTAAGGCTGGTATACCATGGAACCATCAGGAACTTGGGGCTGAGTAGAATGCACTTGACTTGTTCCATGAGCATTATCTGGATTCAAACAGGCAAACAGATTTTGGGCCTGCATTTGTATGCTAAGAGAGTATGTTAAGAATAGCAGAAACTATCAAAGGCAGAAGAACAATGGTGCAAGGCTAAAAACTAGCAGCTTCCTCAAGACCTGTTACAAGCAGGGCTGAAACTCAAAACAAGTGGAAAAGAAACGTCAGGTTGCCAGAAGAGTGCCACCAAGGGACAAGCAGGTCAAGACAGATGCATCAGAGCAGAATTTATCAAGAAGAAAATGTTGTCCATTACAAAAGCACTCAAACAAAGTAGCAGTGGAAGACCTGGCAGTGTTAAAGGAGAAGGTAACGGGAAAAATGTCTACCCAAGCCTGAAACAGGGAGGCATGCTAAAGAAACTGCAGTTCTTGCCAATTAATGCCACAAGCCTGGAACAGACTGAATCCCATGAGAGCCAAGAAGAGTTACCAACAAGAAAACAGCTGTTTTCACAAGAGTTGGAAGCGCAGCCAGTTGAGCTACACTCCAGCCAGGTAAATGAGTTTGCAGAAAAAGGCATTTGTCTACCACAGCCTCCACATCCTCCATTGTTGATAGAGTGGAGATCCCACTGACAGACAAGGCTATGACATCAAGAGCCCAAAAGACTACTACAATTCCTTCAGTGGAATTTTGGAACATCAATAGGCACACCAAGAGATTACAGCACTTCTTCAAAAGCAGTGCTCAAGAAAATGCACTTGAATATTGCTAGGATTTATTGCAAAGACTGGCAGATGAGGTGCAAGACCTTGCAGTGCTGGCTGAAGACCAGAACATTGTGGTGGTGTATAAGTCTAAGGGAGAGATATGTCCAACACTTCTCAAGTGTTTTGTGTGTGGGGTGCTCACTGGGTGCAATAACCTCTGGCAAAAGCTTGCTAGGAATACTTGGGTTTTGTCTCTAATCTAACATGATGGGGAATAAAGCCACAAGCTTGTCAAGGGAAAACTATTGATCTATAATCCCCAACTTGGTTGGCATCTTAACAAAAGTATATGCTGGGTTCAGCATCCTTTGAGATGACAATGTACTAAAGCTTCCAAAGTCAAAACAACTGTAAACTCCACTGGCAGGGACTTGATAAGAATGCAGCTGTGGTCTATAGTTACAAAGACAGAAATGTATCTTTGCCTGTACAAGAACAAACTTGGGAAAGAATCAAATATAATAAAAGATACCTACTCTGAGTATTCCTCACAAGTAGTGCCTCCAAGGTCAGTTGGCTGTCAGCATGGTTTCCTGTGAGTGTGCTGTGGTCTGGGGTTGGCAGTTCAGGTAGCAGCAGGTAGCAGTGAACACACTAATCAACAAGCTGGTATATTGATAAAAGGGATGATGATTTATTGTTGAGCAATAGCCTCCTTTATATACTTTTCTTTTTGTCTAAGTGATCACTAAACATGTTGTTCCAGAAGGTGCCGGATATCAATAGATATCTTAATTACATCAGAATGACCTAAGAATGTTGTAAGTAGGTGCTGGAAGGTTCTAAGAGGCATAGCACATCCAACCAATCAGGAATCAGTACTTGGAAACCTGTGTAACATACAGATACCATATATGGTATGAAAATTGTAGGGATGGTGATATGGGTTGATCATGTGTCATTGGTACCAGCATGTGTACCTGCCTAATATAGATGCACTTATTACTAGTAATCTTACATAAAGCAAGGGATAACTTATGCAATAAGGTAAGCTGGTGTGATAGTTAACCAGTTTATGGGATAGTACTGATCAGGTGAGACAAATGGGATAAAACTAAAATAAGGGTAGTAGAGAAATAGGGAAGTAGAAAATATAGCAATGAGCACATCTGTCAGTGGGTGTCACTGTGACCCCACTACAACGTGTGAGAACCAGTGAATGACAGTGTCATAAAGCTGTTGAGTTCCTGCCAAAGTTGTGGAACCAGAGTGTTACAGCAGAAATACTTATTGAGCTGTGGATTTTAATGGAATTACTTGTTGAGTGTGGGGTTGGGCTTAATGTTAGTTTAGGGTATAGGGACTTGTATAGGTCAATACAGTTGGCAATTGAGGTACAACTTAAGTTTTAACAGAAATAATTCAATTTGTATGCATGAAAAGTAAGAGTAACAAATGAGTCAGGAAGTAAGGAGCGCAAAAAAGAGGCAATAGCCAGTCAATGCACACAAATGTAGCAGGTGATAGATTGTCTGGAATCAGAGAGTGAGCAAATTGGCAGGGAGCCAATCAAAAGCCACTTATACATTGTTGTGATGAAAATATTGACCAAGTTTTTTGTGAAATCTGGGGTGCAATTATTTTTCAACAGTCTCTGGACAGTGTCCTGACAGAATCAGTACCTCTTAGTCACAGGACTTTAACTTTGCAACAGCCTTTTGACAGGATCATCACAATAATTTTTCATAGTGGATGTATTGGTAGTGTTGGCATTTAAATGATATTGAGTGTGGTGGCTTAATGCTTCACAGTATTTGACACACGGCACATGCTACTTTTGACAGGGTAATGCTAGAACATATCCAGAATATGAGCAATCTTGTCTTCTTGTGGTTGTGGATGACTGAACAGTTGGACACCTTGCAATGGTGGCATTCTTTGTTATGAATGTCATGTAAATGTTGGTACATGCTTGCAGCAAGAGAGTTTTTGGGGCATATTTTACCATCTGAATGATAGTTGGTTACTTGTACCATGTACATGGTATGTTGCATCTCTGAATGACTTTGACAAGAAATAGCTGTAAATCTTCAAAGCTCCCATTGTTGCAATTGGTGAAAACATACCACTTCTCTAGCCAGAGCATCTTGTCATTCAACAGTAAGTGGACAACTAGGCTTGTATGACTTCATATAGTATCCTTGGCTTTTTTCAACTGTTTTCATATTGTGTATTGAAATTTTGCCAGTCTCATAGAGGGTATTATGGTCCTGGAAGATAGGCACAGAATCCACAACTGAGCTCTCTTCTTTAGATCTAAAACTGTGTGGGCTATGTTTTGCATGCTGGGGTGGGCCAAAAGGTTTCATAACCACACCTAATTCAGTTTATGGAAAATATCAGATGTGGATAGTAGTTATTAAAGAAATATAAAGTAGCCAGCAAGATATTGTAGGTACAGTGGTGACGGATGGATGCTCATATAAGACTTGTGCAGTATAACAATGGCCATGATCTTTGTAATACTTCCTATGCTGTCTGCATGCCCCATGACTGACAGGATTATCTCAATAGCCACAAGGTCTTTTCTTTCTTCTCTCAGGGTGCTGAATGATAGTAGTCATGTCCATGTGGCAAACCTCTTGGCACTAAATAATGTAGCAATATTATATCACCTTTTGTCAAGACTCAGGTGGATATGTGACATTCTTTTATTTATAACATTACACCTACATAAATGCAAGCTCAAGTGATGTCCTACAATAGTAAGCATGCTAAATAAAGCTGTGGCACCACATACACATAGAAATGTAGCGCTATAAAACCTTTGGTTTAACTCACTACCATATATATGCCACCAATAAGCAAGGTTATCTGGTTCCTAACCAAACAGCAACGCAGACTGGTTCTGAGGAGCTGTTGGACAACATCTTGCTTTAACATTTGCACACTCTCAGGGAACTATCTTAAAGCCTACAGTGGAGTTTAGGATCAGCATTAGCCACAACAAGAGGTTACTGCACCTCTTTAAGAGTAGTGCTCAAGAAAATGCACTTGCATATTGTAAGGATGTATTGCAAAGACTGGCAGATGTGGTACTGGACCTTGCAATGCAGGTAAAAGAACATGATATATAGGAGCCAATAGACAAACAATGGCATAAGCCCATTGGGCTTCTGCTGAAGTCATGGGCAAAGGGCATTCTAGCAGAAACACCAAATGAATAGTGGATGTTAATGCAGCTACTTACTAGATGTGTGGGTGGACTTAATGATGGTGCTGGGAAAAGGGACCTGAATAGGTCAACAAGATCATTGATTGAATTAAATCCAATTATTGCATGGAAATAAATCAACTTGTATGCATCAAAAGTGGTATAATGGTTCTGCTAAGAAGTGACATGGTGGAAAAAGAGGCAATTTCTAGTTGATGTATGCAAATGTAGTAGATAGTTGAGTGTCTGGGATCAGGAAGTGAAAGAAATATCAGAGGACCAGGTAAACAGAGCTTGAGAGCCAATGCATTGAAAGACTTTGACTAGGTCTCAAGTTAAATATGCATGCAATCTTTTCCAGTGGACTTTTCACAGTGTGATAGTTGCATCCATCCTTATTAGCCACAGGATATTAATTTTGTGATGGCCTGTTGGCAGGATCATCACAGCTATTTCTCATAGGGATTATACCAAGGAAGGGACAAGCGCATGTGTACAAAGTTTGGGGTTGTTTAGACAACTTGAAGGAGTTTCATGTATTGGGTACCTTATATTCAGGTGGAAGTTTCCAAGTAAGTCCCAATAAGAAACTTGCTCAGGATGCACCATTACTTATAGGTAAGGATTGAGGTGACTACATTTGTTGACTATTTTGGTTTAAATACAAGTGTTCTCAACAGAAACTGCCCAGATATTGATAACTTTGAGCCAAAAGGTGCAAAATGCTTATCTATAGCCTATTTCAATAAGACTTGGGTATACAGGCTTTACAATAGCTAAGCAACAAGGCTGAACAAGTCCAGGGATCTGCTGTTTGATGAAAACCAAACTTCTTGACTGAATATTACAATAGATCAATATACAGATGCAATCTAGAATGCACCAACAGCCCATAATAAATCACAGAGCTGCTATTTGTTGGATTTTTAGCAGGTATTCTGCTTGTGTACCAATGGTATTTTGCTAGTTTTCTACTGGGGAGTATGCTTTGATTTTTCAGTTGCAATCTTTGGTATCTAGTCCATACTGTGCAAGAGCAACTTGTTTTTTGGTACAGTAAACTTGTCAACACTTCAACCCCAAATTTGCTATTTTCTTCTTGCACTCTATTGCCCTGTATCTTGGCTTCCTGCCATAAGTAGAGACACTAAGTTTTTGTGCTCAATTGTATAACTAACAGCAATGGCACATTTTTCAACTCTACCAAGAGCCAGGTAATCTACTGTTGGATCAGTTTCTGTTGTAAGAGTCTCAGATTGACCTGAATATTCACCTAACTTAGTCACTGGGATCATGACCTACAAGTCTTATGGTATTCTTCCAAAATTCCTTGTTGGGACTTGGTATGTATTCACTAGTATATCAGGTACCATGGACATGACAACTCCAATATTTATCTAAGCAGCCCCAAGCTTTGTACACATATTCTTGGGACATTTCTAAGCCTATTCTGCATGCTTGTTGTCCCAAGACTATGTAAAAGTATAATTCCCACTTTTACATCCCATCAATCATTAGTTAAAATCCTATAATTCACTGGTCCTTCCAGTCACTTCTAATATCTCCATGAGTCTTACAGCAGGTTTTAAGCCTTGCACTGTCACTTTTGGCAATGTCTACTACTGCTATTACTGAAACTTTACCTCTGCTGAACAGATGGATAGATCTTACTACCAAGTGTGGAAGATGGAGATTAAGATGATACTACAAGAAAGAGGACTTTGGCATATTGACATGGGAGAAGAATGCCTTCCTGAAAGCCTAGGAGAGGAAGCAGAAGAAAGGACAAAGTGCCTCTAGCTGCATTTGCCTCAAAGTTGCAGACAAATGGCTAATTCAATGCTCAAGAGCAAGAATGGCAAGCAATGCCTGCAAGGCATTGGAGGACACATACTAGCCATGTTCAGCTGCTAAGAAAATGTATCTTTGGCCAAAAGTCTATACTATAATGATGCTGCCTGGAGATGAAATGAAGAATCTAACTAACACAATTACTCTATAGGCTGATGAGATGGAATCTGTGGGTGTACCAACTACTGATGTGGCTGTAATAGTTACCATCCTGAATAGTGTTGTAAGAGTCTTGGAGATATTGGAAGTGATTGGGAGAACAAGTAGATTATGTGGTTTTCACTTAATGATTTATTGAATGTAAAAGTAGTATTTATACTTTTACATGGTCTTGGCATAACAAGCACATAGAATAGGTTAAGGAAGGTCCCAAGAACATGCGCGCAAAGTTTGGGGCTGCTTGGACAACTTTGAGAATTTTCATGTTCTGGGTCCCTGGTATTTTGGTGAAAACATTTCAAGTAAATCCCAACAAGGAATTTGGTCAGTATTCTCTAGGATTGGAGGGTAATGATCCAAGTGACTAAGTTAGGTGAATATTTAGGTGGAATTACAAATTTTTACAACAAATAGTCTGACAGACCGGTTGCAACACCTTATATCAGCCCTAGAGTCCAGAACTGAAGATTTGACCTTAAATTATGTATATAGAAGGCTCCAGGATGAGCAGTTAAGAAAATCAAGTGCCAATAAGAAGAAGAAGAAAGTAATTTAATAAGCAATGCTGACCAACAAAGAAGGTACTCAAACCCTTTAGATGCAATAGTGACCTGTTTTGCAACTACTGCTGAAGGATAGGTCACACATTGGACCAGTGCCTCCAAAAGAGATATAGCCAGCAGAAAAAGCTTGAATATGGAAATACAGCCACAACTGAAGATAGAATATTCATATCTACTCTAAATATGACCACCAGCAAGGATTCTCAGTTTTGGTATATTGACTCTGGAGCATCTCAACACTTTACACACTAAAGGAAACTTTTTACACAATATCACAAAACTCCAATTAAGAAGGTTTTAATGGGTAACAATAGAACACTGGACGCAGTTGGCAAAGGAACCATCAAGTTAACCTCTGCAGTAATGAAGGAAGCCAAACACTTATCTTCAAACAAGTACTCTGTGTGCCAGAAATAACCAAGAACATAATATTTGTAAGCAATGCCACAGCAGAAGGACTCAGTCTCAGCTCTGATAATTCTCAATGCAGGATCACTGATCAAAATGGTGATCATATGGCTTTGGGTATCAGAGATCAGAATCTATACAAGTCAACTTCTATTCCATCATATCTGGAAGCCAGTTTAAGTAACTTACATGTAGAACCAACAACGCTTTGATGCAGGAAATTTGGACACATCAACTTTGATTATTGGTGCAAATGATCAAAGATTAGCCAATTTCAGGAGTAAAAATTGATCCCCTAGCAAATTTGGAGCACAGTGAATTCTGCATTAATGGGAAAAATGCCAGAAAACTGCTCAAGAGCACTGGGCTGATCAAAACTAAGAGAAATTAGATCTAATTCACTCAGATCTGCATGGACCTTTGCAAACTTTTTCCATAGGTGGGATGAAGTGCTTAGTCACTTCCATTGATGATTATATGATAAACATGGGGCTACTTCATGGGATAAAAGGAAGTAGCTCTGTCTATGCTGAGGGAGCGCAAAGTCATGGTGCAGAGAGAAATCAGTGAAAAAATCAAGAAAATACACTCTGACATTGGTAGAGAATGTGTTGTAGTTATTGAGTTGTCACCTAAATATTCACTCTAACTTAGTCACATAGATCTTATACTGTGATTAGCACTCTGCCCTGACCAAATTTCTTGTTGGGATTTACTTAGAATATTCTCACCAAATTGTCAGGTACCCAGATTATTATTTTTCTCAAAGTTGTCCCAAAGACCCCAAACTTTGCACACATATTCTTGGGACCTTCCTTAACAAACTCTACATGTTTGTTTCCTCCACCTGATCAAAAGTACAAATACCATACTTTTGATCAATAAATCTACAAGTGAATAACATGTAAATCCTCTTGTTCACCACATCACTTCCAATACTCCTCAGAATATTGCAACAGAACGTACCTCATGACTCTTCATTTACATCTGCAAATTCATATGATAAAGCACAAGACTACTGTACCATACTCCCCACAGCAAAATGGAGTGGCAGAATGTGCCAACAGATCAATAACTGCTATGGCAAGATCTTTGATCCATGATCAGAAATTATCCTATGATGTTTGGGTGGAATCAGTTGCTACCACTGCATATCTCAAAAATTGGAGTTATAGCAGAATACTTGGGCCTTTTAAAGACTTAGGTTTATGTCAAAAAACACATATTACTATGTTTCAAGATAATCAAGGATGTTAGCAAGCAGGTAGAAATCCAACTGTTCAGGCTGGAACTAAGCACATAGAGATTAGACATCATTTGATAGGTGAAGCCATAGAGAATAGCTCAGTTCACTGTCCTACCCATGAGATGCTTGCAGTCATATTTACCAGACCATTAGCTAGTGACAAATTTGAATATCTTAGGTCAAAACTAGGACTGGTCAGTATGAACATCAAGTTGAGTGGAAGTGTTGTAAAGATTTGTAATTCCATCTAAATGTTCACCTAACTTGGTAACTTAGATTATAACCTAAAAATCCTAGAGAATACTGACCAAATTCCTTGCTGGGAATTACTTTGAATATTTTTACCAAAATATCAGGTACCCAAAACATGAAAATTCTCAAAGTTGCCCAAAAGCCCCAGACTTTGCACACCAGTTCTTAGGACCTTCCCAAGCCCATTCTATGTGCTTGTTATACCACAACCATGTAAAGGTATAAATACTACTTTTACACTCAATAAATCATTAAGTGAAAACCACATAATCTACTTATTCTCCCAATCACTTCCAATATCTCCAAGACTCTTACAACAGTTTCTGATCTTTGGATTTCTCCATGTGGCAGTCTGGTTCTGACATAGCCAAGATTCAGATCTTTGCTTGTGAACTCAATCAGCATTGTTAGACACTGAAATTTGCCTGGCAGGCTGTTTAGCAGGGTAACCATCATGTCATTGTCAGCAACCCCAGTGCCAATGGACTTCATTTGTTCTGCAACAGAGGTGATTCAAGGAATGGATACTCTTTGCTTGCTGCATTTTGACAGTTTGTAACCTCCCTCTCAGATACTGTTTGTTTGACATCACCTTTGTTGGGTAGATTTGTTCAGGTAGATTCCAGGCTTTGGCAGCACTTTCTTCAGTATGTACACTCACCAGAGGTGAATATTGGACCTTCAAGCAGATAGCATGGGAAGACACTTGTTTCTCTCCCCCTGAACTTGGCAATAGCAACTTCGGCAATAAAAGCTTTACAACATACCCTAGGAAACGATCTTGGCCTAGGCCAGCAGAATGTGGACGGAATACCCGTAGGATCAATGATTCCCAGTTCTCGGGTGGGACACTCCCGTGGAGAAGGTCATCCATGTCATCACCAAGAAAGTCCTCTGGGGAGATATTGGCCGGCGGCTCTCAGGAATAGTGTTGATACTGGAAGTGACCGAACATTTGGTTGCCATCCGAAGGACTCCTCCGCCCCAAGCTTTGTGCACGATTCTCCGACGCTTTTCACCCTCCATTCTGGTCATATACGCTTTACTTCAATCCGATAAGTCGCCAAGTGACGTACCGCACCTTCGTTCTTATGAATAAACCCCTAGGTGCAGGATTGATGGTGGACCTATCCCTTTTGGGGAGGACGTGACCTGGATGACCGGAAGCGGGAGGGGGTCAGGGGTAAATCTTCTCTGGGGCGAATTGATACCATCACAATACAGTACCACTCAACACAACACAAAACAACAGTCCAAAGGCAATGTTGCATGGGGTCAGCAAGGCTGGGCTTTAATCGATTCTAATAAGATGGATTCGGACGGGTAATAAGTGGGGTGGTATGGTCCACCAGACAGCGTCGGACTGGGTTGGATTGGGCGGAAGGGTCTAAGGCTCAGGGTAGGTGAAGGGCGTGGGGATTCAATCCGGGGGAACGGACTTGGGAGAATCCGTCGGGTACCGCGTAGACCGCCCCCACCACCACCCACCAGGAAAAGTGAGGGGAGAGTGGGGGTTCGACGGTGAGGATTGATCGCGAACCGGGCTCAGCTTGAGGTGGGGTGGGGCGGTGGCAGGAGGGAGTGGCACCATACCACTGACCCGCGAAGATGGTCCACGAACGGGGGGACGGGGATTATATACAGGAGGGGGCGCAGATCGGGTGACGCAGGACAATCCAATGGCGTAAGATGCATTGCACACTCTCCACGAAGTAGACGTCCGGGTCGGTGAAGATTAGCCGGTGACATCGGGTGCACCGCGGGATCAGCGCCGGGAGAGTGGGGCAGGAGGCGAAGCAGCCCCGCGGGAGTAGGGATCGGATGCAGGCGAGGGGTCGACCGGACGTTCGACGGGGTCCGGCGAGGGATTCGCGGGAAGCGAGCTGTGTGGGTGGGGACCGGTCCCCTGAGGAAGTGTGCCGGCAGTAAAAGTGGGGATCTAGAACGCAGCACCTCCCGATCACCTGCTGGGCAAAGTAGGAAAGGGAAGGGACGTTCGGGGGGAAGGCGAAGCTCTTGCTCCGACTGGGCTCGAAGTCGTACGGCTTCACCGCGGGGTTCCCGTCCGCCCACAGTGTGTACAGGGACTCCAGCTTCCCAACGGACCCGGGTAACCAGACGAGCTTGTTCCCAGTGATGTCCAGGGTCTTCAACTTTCTCAGCCGGCCTATCTGCGTAGGGAGCCGGGACAGCCGATTTTCGTGAAGAAAGAGTTGCTCCAGATTGACGAGCCTCCCCACCTCGGCCGGCAGCGAAACGATCTGGTTATAGCCGAGGTTCAGCTCCACCAGGTTGACCAGGTGGAACAGGCCGTTAGGTAGGCAGGACAGCCTGTTATCCTCCAGCCTCAAGGCGACCAGGTTCCGAAGGTCGTCGGCGACCGGGCGCGGCAATATCTATGGGCCCATGGCGAAGAAAACATTTGAGTCACGTTGCAACTTTACTTTGGGGAGCTCAAAAAGAAGGGTTGAGCGGGAGGGGAACTCCCGAGGCCTGAAAGATACTCACCAGACGGGACAAGCCGAAGTGTGCTAGGTAGAGCGTGCCCTTGATCGGCAATGTCTCGTTGCGGACCCTTGGCCGGGTGTGGGGTCGCGAGGAGGTGACGGGGGCTGGGGCCGGGGTCGGGCGTTGTTTGTGCAGATGGGTGATGGCAAAGGTGCTTTTGTCGGAAGATTCGCGCCGCCATATTATGAGGGAATATTCAGGCGCCGCTTCAGGCATTCTTGGGTAGGGGAATGTGACGCAGAGAGCTAAGCTGCTCTTGGTGAGGTGGGTGATTGTTCAGTGGAATCAGGGAGATTCGACGATGGGGGAATTTTTTGCGCCAGACGGACGTGGCCATCCTATGTGAGAATCACTGATGCGATGGGAGTAGCCGTCCAACGATCCCAGATCCGATTTTGCTTGGCGATGGACGCCACTGGGCCAATGGTGACATCGGAATCAATCCGGCTGGACTAGTATTGAGCCCGCGTACTCCAATCGGAGCTCCCTCTGGTGTCGTATGCTCAGTGAGGGCGAGTAGCGCGATGTGGAGCTGCTTGTAAGAAGGGTTCTGGTTTTTGTGGGAGAACGTGGTTTAGCCATCAAGTTAGGGACAACGCGGCGTCCATATCGGATGCGGAGCAGCAGCTACACTGGCGATGATGTGGCCATAACCCTGCTGGATACCTGTAGTGCGCAATACCATTGAATGCATTCTGGGACACAAAGAAGGGTGTAACAGGCAGGGGTGGCTGGCGGTTGCTGTCAGCAGACATCACCGGGTCCGCCGTTACTGGTCTTCGGCCAAGATCTGCCAAAGCGAGCGCAAGCTCAGGGGGGGCGTGTGACGTTGAGCAACCCGGCCCAACCTTGCTTACTATCACACCACCCCGCCACCCCTCTCACCTTGCACCAACTAAACCGGTACCTACACACCTACACCTACACCTACGCCTACGCCTATCGCACCCACATGCTTCTCAAAATTCCATCGAATGTCAACCAGGGAACCAGGGATTTTATTGGGTTTAGACGCAACGAAGCTAGGCTGAAGACTCAGGCCCCCAAGCTATCACCCTTCGCTTGTCGCTAAATATCTCGAAATCGTCGTACTGGAAAATCGGGGGATGCGACAGAAAGCCATAGTCGGCGCAGCAGGGGACGGACAAGCAATACTTCTCTTTCACCGTCAGCCGGTCCCAGAACTCCTGCAGCGGAGCATGACTGTGGACGCCCAGCACTATGTGGTAGTCGTACTTTCCCTCCGCCAGCTCCTCGCTGGGGATCTCGAAGTCCTGCGAGCAGGCTTGCACGCATATGAGTCTCTCGCTAATGTCGAGGCCCAGTTGTTGCGGCTTCACCGGCTTCATACGGGGATCGATCGAGTAGATCTTCCAGATATCCGGGGTTTTCAGACAAAACACCCCCGCTGTGAAGGGGATCTTGCCGTCGCCAGGCACCCAAAGACACACCTTCTTCAGCCAGAAGTTGATCTGCAGCTGGGATTGGAGCTTCTGGAGTCCGATAAACACCCCGATGGTCTCGGTGATCTCCTTCGCGGTGATCTTGGTTTTGTGAAGGACCAGCTTCATCAGTGGCTGGTAACGGGTCTTCAGCAGCTTGTCGTGGAATATCAGCAGAAACTTCGTGATGTGGATACCGGTCGGGTACACGAAGGGCAGCTGCTCGTAAAACTCCTGCTTGTCTATGGCCCCCGCCTGAAGGGCGGTCTTTTTCTTGGCCTTCTTTGGATTGATGGGTACCAGCTCTTGGGCCCCCTCAACACCGGTGGGTTCCAGACTTGTCGCAGTCTCTACGGCCATTGGCTCCTCTGGATCTCTACGATCAGCGCACTGGCACTGCTCGAGCTTCCCCTCTAGCTCTTTCCTTAGCGTGCGCTCTCTAGCAAGCTCAGTCTTAAGATTGATGACATTGCGCTGGGTTTGGCGCAACAGGATTTCCAAGGTCTCTACTCTTCTCTCCAGCTGGGTCACTTCATCATTGGCCGTATTCAACATGACAGTTTCTCTGGCACCCTGTGGTTCTCTGTGAGAAGTAGCGAGCCAACTTCTGGAGCGCGCTCACGCACCTGTAGATCTCAACGACCCAGTGCTGCTCAGATCTAGAGGAGGAGCAGACCTGATTTGATGGATACCGCTTGGATCCTCGATTTTTTTTCATCGATCTGGATCGGTGCGGAGAGTGAGCACACAGTCGGTCGAGTCAAACGAGATCGAAATCATCCGTCAACCAAGCACCAACCACGATCGGATTGACGATCCCCATGGGCATGTGAACCGATCTGATGTTTTTAATAAACAAGCTGAGCTGCATCTTTATGGTGTTCAATGGAGACAGCATTCCATGAGAATATCCATGCTAGCAGCAAAGGCCGTACGCAACACGAACCATTAAAGTGCGGTGTCGGTTGGACCTCATTCGACGCAGGCTCAAGTGCGTATTGCGACCTACGTTCCCACCAACTACGAACAGCAGGCATCCGTGACGCCACAAACTATGGGAGCTCTATCTACTTCCAACAAGATTCCAGAACCGAGCGCATACGCTGCCATAGCATCCATCGGCCAACCATGAACATGCTCGGTGTCGGCAAGAGGACTAGACTGGACGTGGATTCCCAGTGCAAAAGAAAGGATTTTATTTCGTAATCGAGGCTTCTATAACGATGCTTAGCGAAGGCGTCTAGCTTCACGCTCGGACTCCATAAGCACCAAAATGTCGTTCTCGCGAACGGGACCCTTGACGTTACGGATGATGGAACGGGAGGTATCGTCCATGAACTCAACTCGGACCTGGGTGACTCCACCACGGGAGCCTGTGCGACCGAGAACCTTGATGACCTTGGCGTGCTTGACGGGGGCTTGTTTTTCCTGTTCAAGTGGTGGTTAGTACGGGGCCCTTGACGCCGAACGCGAATGGATGGATGGACAGAAGGTTAGATGAACGTACCATTTGTGATCAAAGGCGGCAGCAAGAAAAGGGGGGGGAACTCCTAGGAATCCTTAACTAATTTATTCCCAATAGCACCGATTTCAATCCAGGCATCCATATATAGGCTGGCCCACCCAATTTGTCCATCGAATTGGTCAAGATCATGGATTTCTTTATTTCGCCTGAAGCCTCTCGATCGATTCGTGATTAGGTGGAGGGGTTGCCAGGTCTGCTGGTGACCGTCTACTTCCGACGCTGCTGGCACGGTGACCAGGGGGACTCAAAGGAACGGAAGATAATGAAGGAAAGCGACCATTGTCCGAGTAAACCCTCGGATAAAGAAGTTATGTACATCAACTGCCAGGATACGCTGGGGTATGTCGCAGGCCGGAGAGTTGCAAGGCAATAGGGCGGCGACCAGATGACCGACGTGGGGATTAACTATATTACAGGAATGGAAGAGACGGCGAGCAGATGCACTGGCCCTCGCCATCCCGGGCTGGGGAGGCTCAATTTCTCATGGCAGACACGCCCAGCAGACTCCAGGCTTTCTTGATGTCGGCCGATGTCAAGACAGAGGTGTACGGTCTGTTGAGCACGGAGAAGAACATGGACACCACATCCTGAGTGGAGGAAACTTGCTCGGCCTCCTCCCCAGGCAGGACACCCACTCCGATGCTCAGCTTGATGTTGAATTTCGCGATCTGCCGGCGAAGCTGCTCTTCGGATAGTTCGGTGTGCGCCCCCTCCTCGAACAGGGTTTTGATGGTTTGCTCCCTGACGTCAGCAGCTTTCGCCAGATCAGTGTACATCCCCGACCCCAAGCGAGGCCCTCTGGACGACGCGTTCTCCAGTCGGTACCTGCGAATATCGGCCGAAAGGTCTGGCATGGGAGTGCCCCAGCCCGGAAGGCGGACCACCTAGAGGTGGGCAGTACGGTGAGCGGTATGCAGTGCGGATCGGTGCGAAGGATACTTACCATTGCTGTGATGTTGTCGGCGGAGCCGAATTGCTCAGCGTAGGATACGATGCGCATTGCCGCCGTGGTAGGGTCCGGGCATGTTTTGACCTGGGATTCGGTTAGACAGGTGATGGCATGGGTGGCTATGGTCTAACTGGACTTACCGAATCCACAATCTCTTGATCGGTCATGACCGAGGTCACCCCGTCGGTGACCAGGACCATGAAGGCAACCTCCTCCCCAGCGACCTTCCGCACGATGATATCCGGCTCGGCGATGACTCCGTACCGCTTCCCAATAGGGTCGCCGAAGGCTCGGGTATTGGCGAATTGGCCAACGGTCATCTCCTCGCCGAAAGAATCTCTGGTAAAGAAGCCGCCGTACTTGCGGATGCGGTCGAACTCCTTCTTGATGCTTGGGTGGTGGTCGGTGGTCAGAGTGTCCGCCTTCCCATTCCGAGTGTTGCAGAGGATCACCCTAGAAAACGACGGGGATCAGTTACCGAAGCGGCCGTGCAAAGCACCATGCCCACCGAAATTCGTTACCTGGTATCTCCGACGTGAGACACGGTGATGTTAAGCCTGGGGGAGGCCCAGAATGGGTTTCCGTTCATGGGTTCAACGAGCGCCACGGAGCCGGTGGAGCCGTCGTGGTAGCGTAGGATCTTGGTGACCTCCAGGTCAATCTGCAGAAAGGCCAGCACCATGCGCTGCTCCAATGAGAGCTTCCTCTCGTGTGTGGCACCGTAGGTGGAGAATTTCTTTTGGTAAAGCAGAGGGCCGATGTACGCCGGGACGTACTTCGACCAACGGATACCAAACTTCCTGTAGGCATCCACGATAAGTTCGGCGTCCTCGGGGGTCATGCCTTCGAGCTTCTCATGAAGATGGGCCGAGAGATAATCGACACAATGGGAGCCTCCGTGGCTACAAAACAAAGGGACAGGTAAACAAAGGGATGAAGGAGCTGAGGGAGGTTTAATTCTGTAGCTCACCCATCGAATACTCCAAAATACAAGAGTTGGTTAGGGAGGTGGTCGAGCTTCACAGTGGAGCTCTTATATCTGTCCTCATTGTAGTCTCTCATCCCTCTGGTAGACCGTATGCCCACCAGATTGGGCGAGTTCTTCAGGTTGACACGAAACGTATGACTCTGCGGGGTACGGACAACATAATAGTTTCGACCTAGTTTGGGCTTTTGCTTCGCCTCGGCTGCCCCGTTCGGTGCGGTGGAGATGGAGCTATATCGTAGGGAGCTGCCTTGAAAACAGCGTGGTCTGAAGGCAACTTTGGATCTTTTTAGCTGAAA
Organism: Basidiobolus meristosporus CBS 931.73; assembly: GCA_002104905.1. Taxonomy (NCBI): domain Eukaryota; kingdom Fungi; phylum Basidiobolomycota; class Basidiobolomycetes; order Basidiobolales; family Basidiobolaceae; genus Basidiobolus; species Basidiobolus meristosporus. The sequence goes on from MCFE01000670.1 coordinate 18,145, forward strand.
GGTGGCTCTGGGTAATCGAAGGAGTGCAGAATTCATCTCACTGGGGTATGGAAAGAAGGATATTATTTAAAGCAGAATGTGTCTTGGGTGAGGCTCGCTTGTTTCAACGGAGTTTATCCTTGGACTATCCCAATGATCCGATGATAGTGTAGGTAGGTGTATGCTGTGATTGGGCTGACATCCCTCCCAAAAGCTATTTGGCACTAGAGTTGGGGTGGCATGCACATGTTTCCAATTTCGACATTTGGTGGAATTGAAATATGTCTCTTTGCAGGTTGCAGCGCAATCCATGGAAATCCCATCGTAAATCCCATCATTTCAGGAGAAGTCGGACTGCTCTCCTCCAATTGCGCAGCCAATGGCCGCATTGGGGGCGCAATGTCAATTAATATTAAACCAGCTATCTAGTCTGTTGTTAGCAATATACAACCACGACAACATGTTACCTGCTGGGAACCCGTAAGCCATGGAATTCCACGGGCCAAACATCCCTATTGCTCCCTCAATGAAAAATGCCACTACTGATAGAGATGCAGACGACACCAACAAATTGCTCGAGCTTTCATATCTTCCGAGTGCCCGATCTGCTCTGGAGCAGCTGGCCATCTAAGCTCTGGAGCAGCTCGTGGCCAATTGGACAGCCGCACGAATCCACTAGACATCTTGGATATAACAGTGTGCCATCTCTGGGATTGATTCTGAAGAAAGTAACTTTATATTGGGGGGAGGGTGTGATGATTTCAGGAGGTTGAGGTTACAAAAGAGCACCGAATACGTGGAGAATCGAGGGGACGGGGGATTGGGCCATGCCCAAGGTTGGTATAAAGGATCCCGCATCAATAGTTAACATGCATTTGAAACGATACGAGTTATTTTCTCTTGAAAGTGCTGAGATCAAGTCTTTTCTTTGTTGAGCCAGACAGAGAATTGGCCATCTCGCTTGAGCCAGGTGAGTTGCGTTCGCTGAAGGTGAACTTCAATAGGATCTTGCCTTTCGTAGCCTTCTGAAGGTCGACCCACACGCCTTCGGCTGGCTGGCTGTTGGTCAGATCAATGTGATCCCATATGTTGGTCTCATATTCGCCTAGGTCTACGTCTTGAAGCATGTTGTGATCGCGAACCAGGAAATTCAGTCGAACCGGAGAGCCATCAACGGGAATCGTGAAGCTTTCCTGCCACTTGGGCTCAAGTGTCTTCTTGATTATCTTGGTCTTGTAGACGGCCTTCCGGCCCCACCGGACTCGAACGTAGGGATCGCTGAGTCCATTACTGTCAACAGCAGGCAACTCCTTACCCTGAAGGATATCGACGGTTAAGAAGCCTGGCTCACCACACTTCTCATCGCTATATTGATCTAGAGCACTGCTGTCCCCGGATATCACACTCACGTCGTCCAGGTTCGAGATGGACAGCCTAGTGTTTGCCATGTCGATGCCTGGTGACTGGGGAACGCTAAGTTCTGACTGCGACTCATGTGGTCCCGAACGATCGTCAGCCATATCTTCCTGCATGCTTGGGCTGTTGGTCAGGCTTTCATTGATGCTGGGCGCGTCTTGTTCAGGAATTGGGCTTTGCGTCTCGGGGGTAGTGATACTGGCCTGTGGACTCGGTGGCGCATCTGGTGAGCCCGGCATGTTGGGCATGTTGGGCATATTTGTGCTGGCGCTTGTGCTGCTGCTAATGCTACTCCTGGTTGAATACGCCTCTAATGGCATATTGGAGTTCGCCGCAGGGGCAGCGATACTGCCCCGGTCCGATGACTTTTTCTTCAGACCAAAAAGCCCGCCCACACCCTTCCCAACCCCTTTGCCAATCCCACCAATAGTTCCCCCGACAACCTTGGTGGCGCCACCCACACCTTTCCCAATAGCGTTCTTGGTGACTTCTTGGAAGGTCTGTTTACGATCGGTGGCCATACGCCCCACATGCTCGGGCTTAAACATCAACTTGAGACTGAGCGTGCCAGAGCCATCGCTGAGTGGGTAGTCTCCTTGAATCCAGGTTAGCGGCTCGAGATCCTTGGTATTGATCTGAAGATAGCCTAGGCGCTCGTATGATTGGACTTGATTCCAGTCAAACACCTCGAAGATCAAAGAGTCTATGTTACGGGCGTGCACTGGGGCAGTAAACTCCTCCCCAAACACCGGGGAGAGCGTTTTCTTGATGACCTTCGTCTTGTGCACCTTATCTTTGTTTAGCTTGACCAACACAAATGGGTCGCTGGTTCCCGAGGAATCGGCCGCCCTCAATCCCTGGGCCTTCAGAATCCTCACCGTCACCAATCCTTTGTTGATCCAGCTCTGCGACTCGTCGATTTGGATCTCGACTGGGTAGAATTGGAACTTGAGGAGCAGCTTTCCGTCGGTGTTCTCGAATTCGTACCAAAAGCCTTCGTCTGGGCTGTGGTTGGGGTCCGACATTTGCGCCAATATGGTGGACAGCTCGATGGTCTTCCGTGCGACTATGCTCCTGTCGTCATCCATCTCGCGAAGGTACACCGAGATCCTGGCGAATTGAGATTCCTGAATGAATACCTCGCACTCCTCGTCAAAGTTTGGATTCTGCGCCCTTTTCTTGGTTTTGGTCCGATGGACGACACTGTACTCGTTGTTGTTGAGGAGCACCTCCGCGTACACCGAGTCTAAAGGCTGTCTCATTCCTGTCGTATGGCACACAAGGACCGAGAGCAAGCCGGTGGAGTAGCGGGTGTAATCGACCGATGCGGCCTGGCCTGTGGCTTCAGTTAGAGAGTCCTGGGCCCCGCCGAGCTCGGACGGCGACTCGGAGACCTTGCGACGAGGCACCAGTTCGTTGATGGGATTGAAGCTAGCCTTCAGGTGGATCTGCCCCTTTTCCTTGCCTTCGAGGTTCAGCTTGAGCCTTAGATCCTGGGGGGAGCCGGGTCCCCACTGGTGCTCGCGGATCTGCTCCCCTAGCAACTGGCTGACTGGGATCGATGTGGAGCCAAGAAGTCGATCTTTCCCCACCTTATCAAAGTCGTATACGTCAAGATAGATGATCTCCCGCGCGCTTCTGATCCCAACATAGTGCGTCTCGTTCCATATGGGGTTCAGGTTGTTGTCGATCACCTCGGTCTTGGAGATTGGCTTCCCGGAGATGGATACAACAACATATGGATCGGATTTGCCGATCTTCTCGACGTTCTTGAGATTCTGGGCTCCAACAAGATCCAGTCTTACCACACCTTTGGGTGGAGCAAGATGCCCGGGGGGGATGATGTTGTCCTTCATTTCGATGGGTTTCCAGACAAAGGACAGCCGCACTTTGCCCGTGGCATGGCCGTTAAGAGTGAACCATTGGTTTTGCTCTGCCATTCGCTGTAACGCCTCATCCAAGCTAATGGTAAAGCTTCCTAACACCGGGTCAACAGCAAGGCCGCGTTCATCCATGACCTCAAAGGTAAAGGTGGCCTTCGACTTGTCGCTGATGAAAAGCTCCACCGGATCCTCCCAAGCAGGATTGGCCTTCCTCTTCAGGATCTTGGTGGTGAGGATCTTGGTCCCCTTGAGCTTCACGACGCTGTAGGGATTGAGTCTGGTATTGGCCCGGTTGTCAAGGTCCTTGGCTTGATGAACAAAGATCTTGAGGATTCCGTGGTTGGACTCGATTTGTGTTGTCGTGCCGTCCTCCTCGACAATCGGCTCCACCACAGGATAGTAGGTGATGTCAAAGCAGACCTCTCCACGCTCCTTCCCGCCCTCTCTAATGACCTTGGCAATCACATTATCCTGCACGGGCTCATCCAGCAACGATACCAAATTGAAGGTTGCTGTGCCCAAGCTTCGGTCCTTCTTGATCTCCTCCTTGTCGAAAATCTCGAGAGTGAGGGTTTCGCTGAGGTTGTGCGCCAGAACGAAGAACGTCTCATCCCAGTTTGGATTCAGGGTGTTCTCCTTGACCGTCGTACGACCAAGCTCGGCTCTGTTGCCGATATGGAGTCTCACGTAGGGATCCGAGAGTCCGAGGACCTCGACGTTTTTCAGGTTTCGAGCGTGACGAATATGGATTCTCAAGATACCGATTGCTGCTTCGGTGTCGATGCCACTGATGATCTGCTCCAGGTCCAAGGTGAACACATTGGGGCTGTACATCATAGGACCAAGGACGGCGTGGATTTGCTCTCTGATGAAGGAAGAAAGCCCCGGGATATGGGCAATGTCGAAGCCAAACGTCTCACCTCCAATCGGCTTCAGGACATAGTCAATGCTCGGGATCTCCACAAACGAAAGGTCGACCGCTTGCATGTGGGGGAAGTTACTGCCGAGCTTCAATTTGATTCTCATGCGGCCACTGAATGCAATGTTCTCCACAAGAATAGGCATCCCGGCACCAACAAAGCCTTTGCCCACTCGCACTTCCAGAACAACCTTTGGGTTGGTTTTGTTTTTCAACTGGCGGGGTGTAATGTCTTCATGGTTGTCGGTAAAGGACACGTCCCACTCCATTTCCTTGGTGGAAGACAGTTAGTTCTTTGCCCCTGGTGCGTGTATTACCTATGCGCACTCACCACAGCATCGGCCTCATCGCTCACAAAGCTTTTGACAGACTCCACTCTTGGCGCCGTGGTTCCCAGAGTGAACTCTGACAGTCGGAGGGAGTCCAGGAATCCTGGGGCAGAGGCAGCCAGAATACCGTCGGCAATCCCAACTATAGTGGCGGATAATACCGGCTCATAAATTAACCAAAATTTACTCAGGAAGGTGTTCAGCCACTCGGTGGACTCCGCATCTTTGATAACCTATGAACAGCAAGGGATAAGTTGTCAGGCATCACGAAACATTCTACACCTCAGTTGGCTCACCTTGTCGATGGCTAGCTGGCGGTTGATGTCGTCTCTCACGTTTCTGCGAAATCTCTTTACTGAGTTGACGTAGTATTGAGCTGCACAGACAAAATCATTAGTGGCGTTTTCGCAGGAAGTATACATCCATCCCTTACCCACAAAGAAAAGAACAATCACACACCACCCGAAGCCAAAGCCGAAACTGACAAGGGTGTAGGTTGACAGTACAATAGTAACCAGGCATAGTGCGTTGCGCCACTCTTGCTCAGCATGGGACTCTAATGACTTCTCGCTACATTCCTTCCAACCAATAATTGCTGGGGGTAGAGAGGAGAGGACGGAGTTGACTGATCTATTGGTTATTGTGGTAGATGAACGTTTGAGTGACTGAGAAGGCGCCTCGCTGGTCCCCAGATCCACGTCGCTGATTAAACCCTCTGCAGCGCCAGTGAGCAAAGGATTGTTAGATATAACCGTACCGGCGGCTATTATGGCTTTCTTGGCTTTTTCCTCGGGAGAATCATCTGGATTGAAAGAGTGGATAGGAGTATTGGACTCGGATAACTCTTGGCTTAGTAATTTCTCGACAGCTTCCTGAGAAGCTGGAGCACTCTCAGAGGAGGCTACAAACGTCGATCGAGATGCTTTACTCAAGTCCTCCTGGCTGCCTGCATTGACTGTCCCCGGCATATTGGGTACATTTGCTGGTCTCTCCAAGTTGCTTGCAGGCGGCTCCTTAGCACCAGCAGCCACCTGTGGAACGTTGCTGCTCGCTTCGTCCTGTGGGATGGCAGGAATGTCAAGGGGCTCGGCGGTTTTCGGTTCGTTAGGAACATTACCAGCACTCCCTGTGTGCTCTACACTAGAGGTGCTTGGCATATCGGGAATATTCGACATACTAAGTAGATATGAAGACAAAGTGCACAGCTAGAACTTCGAATGCTAGCGTCATGTTTAGCATGAATATTATAGAATTTACTCGGATGATTAGCGGAGATTGGGTGATTCTAATCTCATTGGCCAGGAAAGAGCTTCGAAATCTGGATATTATACAAATCAATGTTGTACGTGGATATCCAGTACCGACAGCTATCCTATGAACATGAGCATCCGGTTGGCCAATGGGAGAGGGGACACACAAACTATGCTTGCTGCAGACTTCAATCTCGACAACCTTGCAGAAAACACACACTCCGCTGTGGCTTCAAAATGGAACCAAACACTCTTTACTCTAGATCTTTGAGGTCGTCGATGACCGCCTGCCGTTGGTAGTGAGGCTGGTGCTATCGAATTGTGGGCCATTGGCCGTCTAATTCAGCTTTACCTTGACCATTGGAATATATCAAAATCAACGATGGAATCTTCGATGCATGAACGTTGATTGCATTCACTATGGAATTGGGGTATTCCTGGTCGAACCGATTCAGAATAAAATGCATATGTGGTATGCATGTCACCTAACGCGACGACTGATGTAGCACTGTACTATATAGCGCACTTTGCTCTCTAGTTTGCTCAGACTGGCGGTAAACATTAGGATTAGCATTTGCTTACCTTCACGCCAGTTGGGTTGGTCATCAATGGGGCTACGAAAACTTTACTAAGCTTTGGTAGCTCCGTTGAACTTTGATAGGGTCAGCGCCACTAATTTGAATAATGCCACTAATGATAGTGAGGAAGCGAAAGACAGTGCTAAGCGCTGCCGATCTCGAAGGAACCTTGAGAGAAGAGTATTGCGACGCTTAATGCGTAGCATCTGTGTTGCCAAGTGGCCATTTTGGTATAATTTGATGACCAGTCCCCACGGGTGGCTAAGCTAGGCGCCATCGAATGGATTGATTCAACCGGCATTTCTGATGGCGGTGCTTATCTACAAACCCGTGTTTCATCACATATAGTGTATCGAGCTTGATTTGCAATTAATTTAGCACCATGTTTCAAGATATCCATTGGCAGTACAGTGCCTAGAACTTTCCCCCTCATGTAATGTGAATCGTTTCAGCAGGAATGATCACCAGGTACGTTGCAATGGATCTAGATACCAGAGGGGTGCCCCTTCCCGATTATTCCCAAAGTTTTGCCCTCCCTAACTTGGTCAGGTTCATGCTGGATGGATTTTCGCTTGCCATTTCGACTCCAGCTGACGCAAGATAGTGGCTTCTGTAAATGACGCGCAACTCCAGGGTTGACAGAAAGGTTGGCTTCAACCAACCGATTTCCAGTTTGGCGACAGCAAAAACGAAGAACATTGTTTGAAAGTAGGCCGAAAGTAACTAAGGCCAGGGACATGAAGTATTATTTCCCAGATGTTTGCAGCAGTCCCGAGTAGCGTTCTAACGGTGTCACGTCACTTACTTGCATCCTATAGTTCAAAGTGCACCCATCTGTCCACCAAACGATGCATCTACTGAAGCGTTTGGTTTAGCTGGCTGTTTAACAATGAGGCACTTAGCTATCTTCCCTTAAATTGCATCAATTCATAACTACCGTACCAGTTCATATGGTTATCTTCGAAAATGGTCGCAGCGCACTCGGTTAACACAGCTTTGACCAAAACGTGCAACTGACGCTTTATTTGCGAGCACTGCAAAGCTATGAAGACACTGGCCATATATATACATCACTTTCGTAGGGTGGTTCTTACACATCTATTGATTAATACTGTTGTTGATTGCGGGCTTTTGCATGCATAATTGACTGTAACATCGCTGAATGTACTAGTGCATCTTCGCCACAACCGTCGTGTTGCACAGGTGCATGCTAGCCATCTGCTACACAGAGAGCATGCATTAGCAACATATACAGTAAGGAGAATTTTGATGTTGATAATCCTACACTTTTGGGTAAGTGGCAAGCCATCCCACAAATAGCGCAAGATGGGCATACCAATAATGGAGCTAGAACCCATAGTTGGTGGATAGTCAGGCGCTTAACCATTTATTCACGACGAAATACTCACGTATATAATACTGCATTTTGTGTACCACCTATGTGTTCATACACTAAGGTTATAGGCTGCTTTAGTTTGTAGACTGGGTACCAGATATATGCGGACAATGGGCATGGGAATACTCGGGAAAGTATCGGATAGTGTCTGCTCAATATACCTTGCACAAAGAAAGCTTAACAACTATCTAAGCGTATTAGTAAGAGTTCAACCAAGCTCAAAGTCAAAAGAAGCGTTAGGCGCCATGGCAATTCTTCGCAACTTACTGGGTGCCAGCGATGGTTAGTGAGCGTCTAGAAGACCAACATTTATAATGATCTTTGATGCTGCATCAACCCACCATGTGAATGAACTAGCAGATAGGATACTAGGTTGACTATTCCACTACGGAGCAAGAGCAGTGTATCATTTCTACACAAGTGAAACTGGGGAACATTTATTCCAAATGACGTGAGATGGTGAATTTCGAACACGAGTGATCCAAGGGCAGAGGGAATAGGCACTGATTTGAGTCACATACATATTCGGTTTTGATGGCCGTTTCTAGCTTTGTATCCATGAATGAGCATTGTACTGTTTTGCTTGGAAGTAATCTCAGAGTAAATTGAATGCCCCCAAAGTACGCATAATCATATGCAGACGATTTAATGGTCATTGTATGTAAGCACAAATTGAACATATGGAGCACGCTCAGCTATCTTGATGCGCTCGGGAACTCTTGATGGCCCAGAAAGCTTCCATCCAGTAGAGGCTTCAGCTAACGGAACCATCAATGATGAGACTCCCGCCAGTGGCATCCAGCAATCATCAGTGCGTGATATGTACATTAAACGTAATTGCAGTCCTAGGTTATAACTAAGACGTGAGGAACAGTGATCCATACTAGGCCAGTATTTATGGGAGAGTGGATCTATGGGAAAGTGAGATTTGTTTTGCTGGAAAATAAATTCCCGGGAATTCCTTGATTTAGTATGCGAGATTTGAATGATGTTTAATATGTCTTGAAACGACGATTACAATTTCGGATGATCAATCACTCAATGAATTCGGCAATTTAGTGCGGTACGTTGAAATTGAAATCATTGAAAAGCTTGATTGTCAAATCCTCTTTAGTTAATGCTGGGTGGCATTTTTGTTTATTCCCAACCACGTCGCCCAGGTAACTAGAGCGCAGGTAAACAAGGGCACGTTGATTACGTGTAGCATATTGCTGTACCTTCCAGTTCATCAGACGTTCCTGCAAAATTGGCATCTCAGTACAACAATTAGGCCAAGCATATTCGCCACAATGAGCATTTTATGAATTGTAAATTCCACCCATCAATCGCTAGAGTTGCGTTGTATCGCTTTTATTGAAAGTAGATGCCATTGATGTTGTCGTACGTCTATTTCAAGTTTTGCAGGTCTGATCATTAATCACGGCCTTTGGTTGCGGGTTTTTTCCCGTTTCCTGGGGCGGGAACTTTCTTCTTATTATCAACGTTGGGCTTTTTGGCCACTGGTTTGGGCTTCGCTACTGGCTTTGGCTTTGCTACAGGCTTGGGCTTCGCTACAGGCTTAGGCTTTGCTGCCTGGCCACCATTACGACTTACACCTTTAGAGGGGAGAGCACCTGCTTGAGCGGAATTGATGGCAAGAGCCACAAAGAAAATGATTAAAATCAATGGACTAGTGAACCTCATTGTTGGATATATCGTAACTACATTTTTGCAGTAACCTTTTATAGAGATGGGGTCAACTGTTAGCATCCTAGCGCAGTCAATACTTATTGCTCTAAAAATAGAGAACTTGTTGGGTAACACTAATAATCTGCGTTGCAAACAAAAGAAGGAATTCACAATATTCCAACCATCCACGCTCTGGTATCCCAATCAACACATTTGGCAGTTTGTGCCATCCGAACGTTGTATTAGATAGAATCTCTTAAGATCCGAGAGAAGCGAAGGATAGCCAAGGAACAGTCTAGTCTCCAAAGACATTAAATACTGATATCCCGTATGTGTCCGACGATTCTTTGCAGTCGCTCTTCTAAGCGCATTTTTTACCTAGCAACTCAGGCACTTCTTTCGGAGAGTTTCGTTGTGGTTTGGGCTATTTTGATCCACTACTCATCTTGTTAAAATTAGCCAACCATATAGAAGTATTTGTCATGCTGTAATTTATCAAGTGTAAGGATACTCGATGCTGACTTCCGATTGCTGCGATGAGGCTTGGTATCTGGTGGTTTCCATTTTCAGTCTCCTTAGCTCATTCTGCATTCTGGTGACCACGGTGAATAACAATCCTAGCTGGGCTGATAGAACGTTGAGACTGGTGCATTGAGGTAACACGGTATTGCTTGCTGACTGCACAAATGAGAATGCTTGGATCCTTAGGAAATGATGTGACTGCTTCTGCCTCGGGTGCTATTCTCTACTTGTCAGTATGGCAGTAAGCCCTGATATTCATATTTGTGAGAGCATGTATAGAAAGAGCCAGCTATCTTGAGCAAACTACAAACTGGTAGAGGGGACAGGTTGCTTGACGTCGTCTTTGTGACATGCTGGTGATATTAATTCCTGATGATTAGTTGTACTGTACTACGTGATAATATAATTGTCATAGCTTCATGGATGTTACAGGTTTTTTGTGTTTGTTACCTTAACCATGGTATTGGTAGAATAGCTGCGATGCTAGCCGGTGGATTTCATTGGGATCACAGCATTTGGGTCCGATTCAGGGTGGTTTTTTTTGTTGCCAGGGTGATTAGGATTACAAATACTTGATTCCAAGATGGAGTTAAGGATTGGTCATACTTATGAGAGTAACAAAGTGTGTTGCAGTAGTTAGACGATGGGGCATACTGCGCCTCAGTAGCATGCCCGTTTGTACCAGATAGGAACCAAGTCGCAAATAGCACCGTAAACAGTGCATAATACAACATGTCAAAGGTGTCCACCACCCACCAGTATTTATGCTTTCAAACATTGCATACTTTATGGCATTATAACTGCAAGGAATACATGAAAATAATCTAGATAGAGTCAAGAAGGTACTCAATTGTGGATTCATCATATGTAGTAGATCAGCAACTTCCCCTATACTCAAAATTGCCTCAACACACTCTGCATCTTAAGTGTTGTGTGTAACCACAACAATACCCATAGTGTCCATGTCCCCAGAATCTACCCCTACTCCCTATAAGCAATAAATACAAGGAACTAGAATAATAACAGCATATATACAAGCAGATATTCATATTTTCTTATAGCTTGTATTCACAGTACTGCAATTTCTAGTGTCTACAGTGACTATCAGACAGCTACTCTAGAAAGAGTTGTGCCAGGGTAATTCTTTCACCAAATATCCTAATGAAAGTTGTTTGAGCTCTGCAGGTGTGTCCAGTCTAGAATATATGTCAAGATCCTGCAAACACCCCATCACAACAACCATACACTTTCATTCTAACCTTTCTTTTCATGTATTTGATAGGATCTTGACAGCCTTCAGAAGGTACCCAGCTGACCACTATGCTGGCTGCCAATCATGGTAAGAAACATGACAGGATTTTTATGACTCTTTAGGAGGTTTTTGATCAATATGACACCTCCATATATTGTATGAGTTTTGGAGATATTGGAAACAATTGGGAGAACAGTTGAATATTTTGTAGTACTTCTAAATACTCACCTAGTCAAGTTGCTTGGAGTTTGATGTACAGAGCATACAGAATCTTAACTAAAATACATTTTGAGATTTCTTACAATATTTTCACCACAATATCAGGTACTTATTGCATTAGAAGCATCCAAGTTGTCCAAACAGCCTCAAACTTTGCAAATATGCTTTTCAGGTCTTCCAGAACAAATTCTACATATGTGTTTTGCCAAGACCTATAGAATATCAGGCACCACATCTTATATACAAGTCCCTATACCCTGCATTAACATTAAGCCCAACCCCACGCTCAACAAGTAACTCCATTAAAATCCACCACTCAATAAGTATTTCTGCTCTAATGCTCTGTTTCCATGACTCTGGTGGGAACCCAATGACTTTATGCCACTGTGCATTCACTGGTTCCCATATGTCCTGGTCTTCAGCCAGCACTGCAAGGTCTAGCACTTCATCTACCAGTCTTTGCAATGAATCCTTGCAATATTCAAGTGTGTTTTCTTGAGCACTACTCTTGAAGAAGTGCTGCAACCTCTTGGTGTGCCTATTGATGTTCCAACATTCCACTGAAGGCATTGTGATAACCTTTTGAGTTCTTGATGCTGTTGCTTTGCCTGTCAGTGGGATCTCAGCTCTGTCAACAATGGAGGACATGGAGGCTGTGGTAGACAAGTTGCCTTTGTCTGCAAGCTCATCTACCACACTGGAGTGTAGCTTAACTGGCAGCACTGTGGTGGGGCCACAGTGACACCCACTGACAGATGTGCCCATTCCCATATTTTCTACTTTCCTATTTCTCTACTACGCTTATTTTAGTGTTATCCCATTGGTCTTATCCAATCAGTACTATCCCATAAGCTGGCTGACTAAAATACCTGCTTATTCATTGCATGAGTTATCCCTACTTTATGTAAGATCTCTAGACATAAGTGCTTCTATATTAGGCAACTACCTGCACTTGGACCTGTAACATATAATTGAGCCATGTCACCATTCCAACCATTTTCATTCCATATATGGTATCCCTATGTTACACAGGTTTCAGAATCCTAATCCCTGATTGGTTGGATGTGCTGTGCTCTTAGAACCTTCTAACATCTACTTAGAACATTCTTGGCTCATTCTGATGTCATCAAGATTTCTATTGATCTTTCAAACCACTGGAACACCTTGATTGGTAATCACTTAGCCAGTGAAAAAGGTATGTAAGGGAGGCAAGCCCTCAACAATAAATCATCATCCCTTTTATCAACATACTAACTTGTAGATTAGTATGATCACTGCTACCTGCTGCTACCTGAGCTTCCAATCATAGACAACAGGACACTCCCAGGAAACTGTGCTGACAGCCAACTGACCTTGGAGGCACTACTTGTGAAGAATACTCAGAGTAGGTATCTTTTATTATATTTGATTCTTTCCCAAGTTTGTTCTTGTACAGGCAAAGATACTTTTCTGTCTTTGTAACTATTGACCACAGCTGCTTTCTTCTCAAGTACTTGCTGGTGGAGTTTATAGCTGCTTTGACTTTGGAAGCTTTGTTACATAGTCATCACAAAGGACACTGAGCCCAGCACATACTTTTGTTAAGACTCCAACCAAGTTGGGGATTGTAGCTCAATAGTTTTCCCTTGACAAGCTTGTGGCTTTATTCCCCTTCACATAAGAGTAAAGACAGAACCCAGGTATTCCTAGCAAGCTCTTGCCAGAGGATATCACACCCAGTGAACACCCCACACACATAACACTTGTGAAGCATTGGACATGTCTCTCCCTTGGACTGATACACCACCACAACACTTCCAACTCTTATGAAAACAATTGTTTTTGTGTTGGTAATTCTTCTTGGCTATGGTGGGATTGAGTCTATTCCATGCTTATGTTATTAAATAGCAAGAATTGAAAGTTTTTTCTTTTGCTTCCTTGTCTCAGGCTTTGGTATACATTTTTCCCTTTACCTTTTCCTTTATCACTGCCAGGTCTTTCACTGCTACCTTGTGTGAGTGCTTCTTGTATCAAACTACATTTTCTCCCTAATAAGTGCTGCTCTGATGCATCTGCTTTGGCCTGCTTGTCCCTTGCTGGCATTCTACAGGCAACCTGATGCTTGTTTCCTGTTTGTTTTGAGCTCTCAGCCCAAGTTGTGTCAGGATCATAAGGTAATCACTGGTTTTTATCACTGCCAGGCCCTCACAGCTACTTTGACAGAGTCTTCTTGGGTGCAACCACACTTTCTTCATGATAAATGTTGTGCAAGTGCATCTGTGTCTACCTGCTTGTCCCTTATTGGTGCTCTTCCAGCTACCTGATGTCTCTTTGATGCTTATTTGGAGCTTTTGCCCAGCTTATAACAAGCTCTTGAAGAGGCCACTGGTTTATAGCCTTTGCACCCTTGTTCTTCTGCCTTTGATAGTTTCTGCAACTCTTGGGATACCTTCATAGCACACCAATGCTGGCCCAAAGTGTGTTTGCTTGTTGGAATCCAGAATAATGCTCATGCAACAATTCAGGTGCATTCTGCTCAGCCTTGGGTTCCTGATGGTCCCATGGTATGCCAGCCTTAAGATGTAGGCATGCAAGACTTCTAACAGCCTCTTGAAGATTAACTCACTCTTCATCAGTGCACTCAACAGCTTCACAGATCTTCAATGTCTTCTGATTTTAGGCTTGGGTATAAACACCACAGCTTCTCCCTCCTATGCCATGGTAGGTTTTTCTGTGGCCTTCCTCTTTGGGCACTGTTGCTGTGCTTCAAAGACTGTACAGTGTTCCTCTGCTGTTATGTTGGCAAATGGCTCAGTTGTTGGCTGCAACACTGAGCTACCTGAGTTCATTCTTTGGAGCATAGATACTGCTTTCTCTACCTGTGAAATTGATTGATCTACACATATTATCTGCTTGTCCTGTTACTGGAGTGTTTCCCAATTTCTCTGGGCCATTGCATCTATACTATCAGCCACTGCACTTGATTACCTCATTAATGCTTTGGTATGAACTGACAACAAACTTGCTAATATGGGTAGTGGTGATATTATGACAGCATCTTGCTGGTCTTCAGCTGAAGGTACTGCTTTTGCTACATTCCCATCTGCCTTAGCATTGTGGTCAGCTTGTGGCTCTGCAGAGATTCTCAATTGCCTATTTGACTGTGAGCCTGAGGAGTCCACATTAATACCTTGAGTGGGCACACTGTCAACATAGGCTTTTTTGGTTGCAGCCCTGCTTGTTGCATTGAATGTCAAAGCAAGCTGTTATCCAACTGTTCTTCTGCTGCTGTCAGCAGTGGGGCTTGGTTGGGAACCAGAAAACTTTGCTATATTTTTAGGCAGCATTTATATGGAAGTGAGTCAAACCAAAGGGGAAATGGTGTTACATATAGGTGTATATGCAGTGCCATAACTTTACTTATAATGCTTATTATGACCGGTGATCATTGAATCTTACATTCATGTAGGTGCAATGTCTCATATACAATACTGTCTTAAACTCACAAAAGTATTGACAAAAGATGATACAGCAGTATTATGTTGTTGAGTGTCAAACTGCTTGTCCCATGGACAAGACTACACTGATTCAACACCATAAGAGAAAAGAAAAAAGACCATGCGGCAATTGTAACAAGCCTCTCAGCCTTCTGAATATGGCATGCAGAGTGATAGCTCTGAAGAAGAAGGCTTACTGATGGACTGAGAGCCTATCTTCCCTGACAACAGTACATTGCATGAGCCATGCAAAATCCCAATATGCAATGAGCCAACACCTGTGGAAAAAATGCCATGGATACTTCATGGAGTCAGTGAGCCCAGCCATCCATTCACTGGTGAATGAAGTAATGTTGTGGCTAAAAAAGTGGTGCCTTTCCACTAATATCACTCATGGAGGCTTTGAGGATTTAATACTACCTCTTGCCAAAGTTATCCCAGAATGTTACTTACCATGTATAAAGTATAAATGAACAACCATCATGTGGCAAGCAATATTTAACCCAGAGACCATCCTGATACCAGCATGTGTTAACAGTTGCATGGCATTCACATCAGAAAATTCCAACACTGCAAGGTGTCCATCCTATCAGGAATCCATCACCATTGGGGGAAAACATTGCTCACACTGCAGACATATTCCAGTAATACCCCATCTAAAGTAGCTTATGCAGTCCAACAAATATTGTGAAGCTATAAAGTACAGCACTCAGTGGCAATCAAGTGCTAATATATCCAATATATTTGATTGCAAACATTACAAGCAGCTAAGAAGCAAGGGCTACTCTGAAGGCATGTATGACTATGCCTTTGCCTTGGCACTTGATGGATTCTCATCAAACAAGCATTCTACCAGCAAATCCTGCTGGCTAGCAATTCTCATCAATCTGAATCTGCCACCTATCTTATGGTATCAGAGTAGAAATCTTATGGTAGTCTCACTGATATCTGGGCCTAAGTTACTGCCCAACCTGGATATCTACCTGTATCCATTGCTTGATGAACTTAGATGGCTGCTGTTACATTGGGAAATAATGCAATTCTTGGCTGTGACATTAAGCTACTTGAGCTGCTTTCTTGCAGCAAAGATA
This sequence comes from Basidiobolus meristosporus CBS 931.73, assembly GCA_002104905.1. Lineage (NCBI taxonomy): Eukaryota > Fungi > Basidiobolomycota > Basidiobolomycetes > Basidiobolales > Basidiobolaceae > Basidiobolus > Basidiobolus meristosporus. The sequence goes on from MCFE01000670.1 coordinate 34,123, forward strand.
CTGCTCTCTCTACCTAGGATATTGCTTGCTCTACATATATTTTCTGCTCATTCTATTTCTGGACTATTTCCTGATCTTTCTGGGCCATTGCATCTATCCTATTGGCCACTGTACCTAATTATCTCATTGATTCTTTGGTGCAAGCTGACAGCATACTTGCTAAAACAGGTAGTGGTGATGTTATGACAGCTACTTGCTGGTCTTCAACAAAGGGTGCTGCATTTGCTAAAATTCTTGTCTGCCTGAGCATTATGGTCAGCTTGCAGCTCTGCTGATATTCTCATTTGCCTACTTGACTGTGAGCCTGAGGAGTCTGCATTATTACCTTCAGTGGGAACACTGAAAACATGATCTTCATTGTTTGTAGCCCTGCTTGTTGCATAGAATGTCAAAGAAAGCTGTTGTCCAACTGTTCTTCTGCTGCTGTCAGCAGTGGGGTTTGGTTGGGAACCAGATGACTTTGCATTATTTTTTAGTGGCATATATATGGAGGTAAGTCCAGCCAAAGAAGAAATAGTGCCACATATACATGTGTATGTGGTACCACAACTTCATTTACAATGCTTACTGTGGCAGGTCATCATTGAATCTTACATTCATTTAGGTGCAAAGTATCAAATACAAGACTGTCCTAAACTCACTTAAGTATGGACAAAAAGCAATATAATAGCATTATGCTGTTGAGTGTCAAACTGCTTGCCCCAAGGAGAAGAACACTTTGATTCAATGCTGTAAGAGAAGAGAAAAAAGACCATATGACTATTGTAGCAAGCCACTCAGCCTTAAAGTACACAGGCAGCATAGCAAGTATCACAAGGATCATAGACATTGTTTTGCCACACAAGTCATACTTGACCATTCATCAGACACTACTGTATATTATTGTGGAAAATTGTTTAGCATGTGAACAGCAAATGGGATGATGGACAACTTACCTATATCTTAAGTCTATCTGCTTGGAACATGACAAGTACAGCAGTCACAAGAAGAATCTGTTCAAACTTGGTGGTACTACTAGATTTCTGGAACATCCAAGCTCGACCAATTGGTGATACTGGTTGCTCACTAAAGAATGTGACTCCCCCCACTGAGCAGCTCACATGTCTTCCTAGTGGGTCTGCTGAGATGGCTGCACAACCTAAAAGGTCACCATCAAAGCTCCAGAAGAGAGTGCTCCCATCCAGTGTGAAGCTGTAAACTGTGCAGGAGATTGATGCTCACTTTAATGACAAATTGCAGTTATGATCTTCAATCTCATAATTTTGCAATTTTCAATTGTCTCTGGTAGCTTGGGATACTGTTTAATTAGTAAAAGAGTTGGCCAAAGCAAAAGTCAAAGAAATATTGGAGAAGTGGCATTTACTAACTAAATACAATGGCAAATTGTTCTCTGTAGATCTAATATCAACAAGATTGGGCATTATAACCAATTGCAAATGTTCTCTGGACTGCAAAAGTTTAAGATTGAAAGAAATGATTGGCATGTCAACTAAGATATAGGTTGGTGGAGAGATCTCTATGCACTTGGCTTGCTCATGGCATTCTGGAACTTAAAAAGGAGGCTTCTTGGTGGATGGGCAAGCAGTAATTGAAGTGGCAGAAATCATTAGCAAAGAAGAAAATCAAGAAATTAGTGAAGTGCTAATGAAGCTCACACACTATTTAAGTCCCTTGACATACCAAAGATGGCATCAACTCCTTTTAGACTAATGCACTAATTAAGTTTTTGGTTGCCAGTTAGACATGGTTATTGGATATGAGCCAGATTCATCATTCTGGACTCCTGCAATTGGTTCCTTTTGGGGTTGAATCACATCATTACAAATAGCTTATGCATTTCAAGCTGGCTTGCTGGTAATACTAATTGATGGGTATTTTGCCAAATTCCTTGGACTGTTTGTACCATATGTCCCCTGGTATCTATGTTCATACCATGTCTCTATTGAAACACATGATTACTTGACCAAATGTTACTTGCATTGATGTTCAACAATTGCTGAATCCTATTTATGTTTTGTCCATAAATATTCTGAACGCAGGCAGCATTACGCAACTATCCATTCCAACATCTTGTTCATAATCACATTGGTGAAAATATACACAAGTGGCTAAATTTCAATTAGTCTGAAAATCAAGATAAAAGTGATAGCTTTACTTCAACATCAATTGACCAATATGATCTATTGAAACTTGTTTCATCTGCCGGTTCAGGTAGTTGTATTTCCTCAAGCAACATGGCAATAACCTCCCCTGCCAGTGTGAATCTACTCTGAACTAGTGCTTTTTCACAAAGATTGTCCCCAGTTGTAAGTGGAAGCTGTTACTCGCAGTCAATTCTTTCAAAGAGTGCTTTTTGTTCAGTTTCATGTTACAGGTTTTGCCATTATATTTTAGTTGTGTTATATGATTTACTCTAATCCCCGATCAAGCTCGCCTGCTTAGCGCAGTGGTAGCGCGTCAGTCTCGTAAACTAAAGGTCGCCAGTTCAATCCTGGCAGTAGGCATTTTAAGGTCCATACTTAATGAGCTGAGTATTGCAAACAGAAATTAATGGAATTTTATAAAAATCAAAAAATTTATGGCTCGCTCAAAGTAGCGTATTCCCGCAACAGCATTTCGTATTTCATGATGCGCATTAGTGGATGTTTCAACGATCTCCACTCAAAGTGATACGTCTATTTAGCATCCAGTTATACGCCAAAACCCATTGATCTAATTCATCTAGCTGCTGTTAGAATCTACACTCCCGATCGGAGGGTACATGAGTACGGTTTGGGGGTGAACTTTTAAAGTACCAATCTTTAACTTACGGCCAATGTTAAGAATTGGAAATCACAAAGCAGACATCATCACAGCCCAAGTCATATGAGCGGCTTAGTAAAGCTGCCTGCAGTACTTGCATAATCAGCCGCCACCACGCCCATAACTATATAAAATTCAGAATAGAAATCGCAAACATGCAAATCATCGCTATTGAAGGATGTCCTGGCCACTACTCACAGCGAAATCGATAAGCTGGCGCGGATTGACCGGCGGGGCGGAGGTATTTGAGCAGCTTAATATGGCGATTAACCGTAGCCAAAGGCGACTATCATTGGCAAACATTGCCTTAATTAGGGATCCAATGAGCGGGCCTTGCTTTGAGATGGAGCTTTATACTTTTGAGCGATATGAATATAAATGGATTTGCTCGGAAGTCCCAAGTGGCTCATTGAACTATGGTCACTACTTCTCCACTCCTTTGCTTTCTCCTGGCTGCTACACTCAGCGCTGTACAAGGCCAGATATTGGTAGAGCCTGTGGTATTCCCTGCTCAGTTCGAATCGCGATCTGATGCCTTCTTCGAAGGTACCCGTGTGCGGGCAAATGCCATCAAAGAGATTGCTCAAGCTAAAAATGACTTGCGAATCAAGAATATTGATTTGATTCCCGCCGAGTTGTTGAGAGATAAAAATCAATTGAACTACATCGCTTCCCTCAGTATCAATAACAAGGAAGCATACAAGAATGATGAATGGCAGGAAAACTATGATACGAACCCAGAAGGCTGTCGAATCTACGGCCAATTCCGCAAACAAGTGCAAAGATGCTCCAACGCGTTCATCGCTAAGAATCTTTTCCGGGATAACTCCCGGAATGCTGGATTTCGCTATGCTTATGCATGCACCAATACCATAGAAATATCTTGCCCTCGAAGTGGGTGCAAATACGATCCTACCAAGCCTGTCTACAATAGTAATAATAAGCCAATTTTCGTAAAGGAGGCCAACATCATGAAGCCTGACGGTAAAGGAGTCGAGGAAGACATCGAGTTTGCTGATGACAAAGACGAGATAATCTTATTCCCTGGAACAAGAACAATGACTCTACGAGAATGTCATTCTCGTCAAATTTACTTTGCCACACAGGTGATGATTGGCGGTAGTAAGAAGGATGGCTATTTTGCTCAGAGCGAAAATGCGGAATCTCAAGTGGGTTATAGTGGTGATAGTGAAGTTCGTGTTCAACGAGCATGGTTTGTGTACTTGAGTTAGGTCTGGTTTGTAACTAGTTGAAATAAATGGAATATATTTTCCCATAGGTAGTTTACGGTAAAAAATGTTAATTACCTAGATTGAAGCTTGTGTGTATTTGATAGTAAATGCGAAGCTTTAATACTAGTTTATTGCTGCGCGCTGATCCCTTTCCATAAGAATATCAGCCTTAGCCACCAAGGTCCTGGATAACCAGGTAACGAGTCGCCTTATAAGTATGAATTAAAAATTAGCTTTCCTGTATGTCGATTCTCACGAATGATAGGAAGGGCGGCTCTCCCGCGCGTTCCTCTATATAAACCTTAGCATCCTCATGGATTCGTATTAACTTGAAATTCAAAGATGATCGCTATTCGTGGTATCGCCTTGGTTGCCTTAGTGTCTATTGTCCTAGCTGCTCCATTATTGGAAGTTCAATCACCGGAACTTGTCAATCGCTACGTCGTGAAGTTCAAGAGTACGGCCGATACAGCTAAAGGTAAAAGGTGATGGCTTGATCTGCTCCTTACCTGTACTAACAAGGCTATAGCCGAACAATTCCTAAAGACAAAGCTGGACCAGTATAACCGTGGTCGTAGTGGGAATAATACACTCAAGAATGAGATCAAGGGAAATCTTTCATTTGAAAGCTTTAATGCTTTTGCTGGGGTCTTCAGTGAATCTCTTGTCCGTGATCTAAAGACAAATGGGGATGTTGAGTATATTGAAGCTGAGCAAGTGTTCACTATTTCAGGCTCTCAGAGCAGTCCACCGAGCTGGGGCCTACCAAGAGTTTCGCAGAGAGCAAGAAATCCCAACGCGCCCTATACCTATCCTGACAATGCTGGTTCAGGGGTAGATGTCTATATTATTGATACTGGGATCAATGTAAGGCATTCCGACTTTGGCGGCAGAGCTAGTCTCCCGGTTAGCTTTATCAATGGTGAGGCAGTTGATGATCTTAATGGACATGGCACCCATGTCGCTGGTACGGTTGGCGGAACTGCCTACGGTGTTGCTAAAAAGGTTAACTTAATTGGAGTTAAAGTTCTGAGCGGAGCCGGTAGCGGGAGCACGTCAGGAATTATCGCTGGTGTTAACTGGGTAGCTCAAAGGGCTAGAAGCTCGGGTAGAAGGAGTGTGGCCAATATGTCACTAGGCGGGGGAAACAGTGAAGCTCTGAAGGCCGCTGTTAATGCAGCCGTCCAAGCTGGGGTTAGTTTCATAGTGGCAGCTGGGAACGAGAGTCAAGATGCTTGTAATGTATCCCCAGCTAACGCTTCGGGGGCTTTTACTGTAGCTGCCACCACCGTTTCTGATACAGCAGCAAGTTTCACCAACTACGGACAATGTGTGAACATTGCTGCTCCAGGGAAGGATATCACTTCTGCTTGGATTGGTGGTACCACAGCTACGAACATAATATCCGGTACTAGTATGGCCAGTCCACATGTTGCTGGGGTTGCTGCGCTTTATTTGGCCCAGGGAGACGTTGCTACTCCACAGTCAGTCTATAACGCCCTCTCCGCCAGAGCCACCAAAAATATTATCACTGGGCTCAGAAGTGGTACCCCGAATCTTTTGGTGTATAACTCTAACCAATAGGCGTGCACCAGTAAAGGACGTATCGTTCACAATGTTAGGAATAAACTTTATCGATACTTGTACCCCAAGATTCCAATTTACTCTTGGATCTTCTATGGGGCTAAAGTCAGTATCCCACAGTTGTTGTTAAGAAGAATATACTCTACAGGACAAGTAAACGGCATGTATCAATCGTTGTCAATTGCGCAACTGGTTGTTTGCATTAGCTACAATGATGTAGTGTCACATCTTTAGCGTGATTGATGAATGCTCCCCTATACGCGCGTATAACTGATAACTGGGCCAGTATTCGGCACAATAAATCTAATATGTGGAGATAGAATTACAAATATTCCTAACAGAAATTGGAATAAACCTAACATCAATGGGTGAGATGGCCGAGTGGTCTAAGGTGATGCGTTAGGTCGCAGTCTCTCCGGATGCGTGGGTTTGAACCCCACTCTCATCACTTTTGCTTGCAAACCAGAAATAAACCATTTGTGAATACATGAAATAAAGCGCTTCTATCAATATTACACATCTGTTCTGCTCTAGTTACTATGGAAATGTGCTGTATTGATCTGAAATTTGCCTTATTGTTGGGCATTCATTAACATTTGGGTCCTACTTTGTGTTCAAACCATTGACTTTGCTTCTTCTGAGTCCTGTGGATTATTCTAAAGCATGATGGTATTCCTACCTGGCTCTTTGCGCAGTAAATGCTACTAGGTATTTGAAGAGCTAATCAGCTGCTTGATAACCTGAGGAACATTGTGTAGATTTACAATGATAGTATATGAGTACCTATTAAGATGTTATAGTTGTTAGACTTGTTCTGTTGGATGGGACAACATTGAGCCATGAGTGCTAAATAGCACCACAGTGTACCATAGAGGCACAGCAGACCTATACTTGGCCACACGCTGTGAAATATAGTACTATATCTTCATGCAAAGTAGCCTATGTGTTTCACTCACCATGTTGGGGAAAATCCATTTTTAGACCTTCTTTTGGGATCAATGTTGGTCATGATGCGTAAAAGCACAGAAGGACTGAAGACATGTTATATCCAAGAGAAAATTTGAATTAAACTTTTGGAAGGTTGAACTAAACAAAAGGGACAACTAAGTGCAGCATCTTAGAATTGTCAGAGATTGGCAAAATATTAGCAGAGAGATTCTGGTCTAATATGGGTGTGTATACAGCTGAGCTGGGCTATAAAGGCAACAGAGTTTGTTTGCTATACAGGCTAGGCTTGGTGTTCTTGAGAATGCTAGATATGCTAGGCTTGGGTGGAAACTAGAATGAAATTGCTGAATTCTTAATTTTGCTGAGGCACAATCTTAAATTTGTTGAGACACACACTAAACCAAAAGGTTCAGTAAGCTTTATTTATATTTTTCTGGTCAAGTTGAATTAGTACGCGCCAAGAGACTGGACTAATTGAAATCTGTTGGGGTGTTTGTAGGTGCATAAGATAAATGAGAAATTGCATCATTAATCAGCTGATGTCTTGGCAACTGCTAAGTGGATAAATAGATCTCAGGTGACTAATCACTTGGAAAGGCTTAGCAGATCAGTTGAGGATGTAATGACCACATGAAAATTGATCAGGTGTGACCACTAAAAATAGATTCTGAGAAGTGATAAGATAAACAATAACTGGAATTAGTTATGCTTGAGTTAGGGAATATCAGTTACGGTACTGGATTTTCTAACCAAGTAGAATAGGCTAAGTTTCAAATGTTGATGCACAACATCACTTACTCCCAGGAGAGGAGTTTTCTGATATCTTCTGGGTTCCCCTGCAGCTCCAATACTGATTGATGATGGCAACATCATCAATGTTGGTATAAGGTTCCCAGGTGTTGTGTTTGGCATCATAACCGTTCCACTTGACAAATAATGGCAATTTTGTTCTTTTCCATCATGGTCAACAATAGCTACAACTTCATAGGATTCTGAAGTAACTGGGTCTGGAGATATAAGCTTCCATGAAGATTCAGGCACAATAGGAGATATCCTGGCAGGAGGAGGAGTATCCAAGGCAGTAACAGAGGCAATTCTTGTTGGTGAAGCAGCAGCAGGGGAGGCAAGCCTGATCAGAAACTGGGCAGGAGAGAGTGCTTGAGGAGAGGGAGTCTTCAGCATGCCAAGCATGTCTTCCATCAGAGTGATACCAATATTTCTGGTGCATTTGCAGAGAAAAGTAAGCTTCCTGAGTCTGCCAGCTCTTCCATTCCTTCTGATAGTTCCTTTGTTTCCACAGTTGGGGCAAGAAATCTTCTTGACAGACTTGTCAGAGCAATCAAGAACCATCCTTTCAGGTGTAGTGGGCTCCTGTTGAGGTTTTGGTGGCATATCCAGAGTTTCAGCTTCAAATTTCAATTTTTGAGATTTTTGGGTGATTTTTGATGGACGGGATCAAAATTAGGGCTAGGGTTGCGCGCTGTGACTGCTTTTTACAATTGCAAGGTCAGAACCTAGGAAAAAATAAAAATAGTTAGTAAAGGTGATTTAATGGATGGATGGATGGATTTGGAGTCAGATTCAATCAAAAAATCAAATTGTTGACTAATTTAAAGAGGGTTAGGGGGAGGAAAGTCACCAAGTGGTGAAATCTTTATTTACTTATGACAAGTATCTAAAGAAGCCAAGTTAATCTGAAGTAATTCCTAGAAAGCTAGGCCTGAGAGATATCTTCCTGGTAAGCCAGGTCTGAGAGTTGAGAAGCTGAGTGGTACTATATCTCCTATTTAGCTAGGTCTGAGAGAGGTTTCCTGGAAAGCCAGGCCTGGGTTGGAGTTAGGGGGGAGGAAAGTCACCAAGTGGTGAAATCTTTATTTACTTATGACAAGTATCCAAAGAAGCCATGTTAATCTGATGTAATTCCTAGAAAGCTAGGTCTGAGAGATATCTTCCTGGTAAGCCAGGTCTGAGAGTTGTGAAGCTGAGTGGTACTCTATTTCCTACTTGGCTAGGTCTGAGAGAGGTTTCCTGGAAAGCCAGGCCTGAGAAGTGAGAATCTGAATAGATCTGAGCTAAGTTATACTGGTTTGCGGTAGCTGAATTGTGGCCGGAATGGCCAGTAGACTGGGGAACTGAGAGGAATTTCTGGGCAATCACTGGCCAAATTTACTAGGCAAATCTGGCCAATTAGCATTTCAAGGATTTGAGCCAATCAGAGCCTTTACTTTAGGGTTTAGGGTTAGGGGGGAGACAGTCACCAACAGGTGAAATCTTTATTTCAGTTGAAACAAAGAAGCCAGCGCTACTGTTGTAGCTTTGATACAAGAGTGTATAGCTGAGGGGAATTTGTAGGTAAGTTAATGAGAAGTGATGATAGTTCTTCAGTGCTCAAGACACTGTTCAGTGGGAAGGGGGGTAGCAAGAGAGGTAAGAATGACTTGTGAACAACATTAATGAGGGGAATGTGATAAGGATTGATATTCATCATAAAGGGAGTGTGCTGCTGCAGATATTGCTGCCAAAGGTCTGTCAAGTACTTCAGGTAGGCCAGCTTGGGTTTTTCTGACTGCAGAATATAGTGAGCAAACTTCTTGACTTCAGGATCTCCAAGTATAGTTCTCCAGCAGGAGTCCAGGTGTTGTGTGGTGTGTTCTCTTCCAGGCCTTAATCAGTGGGTTGTTGCAGTTGTGAAGTCTGAGGTATAATCTGGTTCTAAGGTAGAGAAGTCCGATCTTATAGGGCATAAACCCAAAAGCACCAAGAATAGCATGTCTGTAGGGGCATTCAGGCAAATGAGGCACCAAGGAGGTAATGCACCATACTGCAAACTTGTCAAGCTTAGTGCAGTCTCTAGAAGTAAGAGAGAGAAGTGGTAAGCCAAATTCCAGGACAGGGAAGACAAACTGCTTGAGTAGAAGGAGGCAGCTGGGAGCTGAAGTTGTAGGAGGAGTAACAGCCAGTAGCTTGTGGAGTGCCTGTCTTGCCAGGATAATTCTCTTCTTCAGGTGTGCTCCAGAGTCTAGTCCAGTAGGAAGGAAAGGAAAGCCAAGATATGTAGCAGAAACCTGAGCAGGTAGAGTGGAGTTCTCCAAGTTGATGGGAGAGCCCAAAGGTACTGTCTTTGCAATGGAAAGCTGGAGATTATTCTTCTGCAGATGCTGGTGGATGGTCTGGGAGTCTTGTTGCACATTGGAGGAGGATATTCTGATGTCATCAGCAAAGAGAGTAACCAGGCAGTCAGCTGAGAGTCTTGGGAAATCATTCAGGAAGATGGCAAACAGTATAGGACCAAGCACAGAGCCTTGAACCACTCCATTAGGAACTGAGAACACAGCTGATTGCTCACTTGGGTGCAGAATTCTTGCTTGTGGATCCAGAAACAGAGACCTGACAAGGAGGGTGAGAGAGGTACTGGAGAAGCATTGCAACTTGGACCAAAGCAGATTTCTGTCAACTGAATCAAAGGCCTTAGTAATATCAAACAGAACAGAGGGATACTTGCACTGGAGAGAGTGATCTTGGCTAAGTATGACTGCATATTCCAAGGAGAGGCCAGGAACAAAGCCAAACTGTGCAGGATGAAACTTGAGAGAGTCAGAGTAGAGCTCCTGAGCAAGCAGAAGCTCAAACACCTTTCTGCAGGTGGGCAGCAGAGATATTGGCCTGTAGGAGCTAGGATCCAGGTGCTTTCCTTTACCCTTGTACAGTGGCAGAACATTTGCAAAGGACCATTCCTCAGGAGTAGAAAGCTGGGCTGAGCATTGCTGAAACAGTGGAAGCAGAAGTGCAGACATGGCCTTGGTACTAGTCTTCAGAAGCTCATAGGAGATTGTGTCCACACCTGGAGCAGTAGAGTTGGGAAGCCTCTTGAGCACATTATGGATTCTCCTTTGATCAAGTGCAAGTGGGATGGGCAGAGTCTTGAAGTCAGGATGAAAGCCAGGAGTTGAGTACTGCTTTGTAGAGAAGAAGATGTTAGCCAGCTGTTCTGTTGAAGGTAACTTCCTGGAAGAGGGCCTCATTGCCCTGTAGAGTCTTGATACTGTTCTTGTTATAGAGTTGGAAGATTGCAGAGGCAAGGAACTCATAATATGATCCCAGAGCTGAGTATGCAGAGTGTGGTGAATTGCCTTGGAGTGGTGTATTGCTGTCAGGAGGAGTTTCTCTGTTTTTGGGTTAGGGAAGCTCAGGTAGCTTTGTTGCAGGGCTGAAACAATGGATTCCCATTTTCTTGAGGTAACAGCAGTAGTCTTGCATGGCAGTGAGAGGGAGGCAGACACCAGAATCAGATGCTTCACAAAGAGCCAGGCAAAGTTGAGATCATCTGGCAGAGAAAGTAGCAAACTGGCAAGCTTCAAGTAGTTCCCAAAGTCTTTCTTCTGATTCTTGGTAGCTTTGTGGGTGAGCACAGTAAGTTTTGGCAGCTTCTTCTTCACAACTGGTTGCATAGAAAGGGACCAGGCTGGGTGGTCAGAGGCTCTCAAGGATCCTAGCTCAGCTCCAGAGAATTGCTTAACTTCATTCACAAAGTAGAGGGCAGCAGCAGAAGGGCAGATCCAGTCAACACATCTTTTCTCAGATTGAGCACCTAGTGCTAGCAGGTGGCTTTCTCTCAGGAAGTTCAGTAGGAATGTAGACCTTGGCTTCATTCTTGCAGTCAGAGTAGTCTTGTTCTCAGGATGGGGAATGTTGAGATCTCCAAGCAAGATAACAGGTGTTGATATAGATTGTTGGTATTGCTGAACCTTCTGGCATATAACTTGCACTTCCTGAAGGGCTAGACTTGGAGGCAGATAGCAGAGCACCAGACTGATAGTTGGCAACTGGAGAGCAGCACAGTAAGGGGAGTAAAGAGGAACACAGAGCTGAGGAGTATTGATGGTAGAAGAGATGAAGCAGATAGAGGAGGTATTCTTTGTTCTAGGAGTAGAAAAGCAATATAGATTAGTCAAAAGTATAGAGGGTAGCTGGACATCAATCAAACACAGGAGGGAAAATCTTGAAAGAAGTCTCTCTAGAGTTGGTCTTGATGGCTGTATGCTGTTGCAGTTAAGCAACAGAACTTCAGGTAGTCAGGCAGAGGTTGTAGCTTCTTCAGAGGCAGCATTAACAATGTGACCTGCAGAGTCCCAGAGCTCTTCAAATGGTGCATCACTTAAGTCAGCAAGGAGGGAAATGGCATGGTTCTTGAGGAAGTATGCCACATCATAGGAGGGGGCTTGTCTCTTGATGGCAGCAAAGAAAGACAGAATGGCAACATGGGCTGGAGGCTTGTTGAACAGTAGAGAGTCAGAGGATTCAGATTCTTCAGGCACTATCTTGAAGTCAGTTTTCAGCCAGTTAAGGTTCTTCTCCACAAAGGCAACAAATGGGTCAGCAATGTTTTGGTCTAGGATAACCTCCAGAATCTTCCCTTTTCTCCAGGCCAGGTTGACAATTCTTGAGAGCTGAATATTGCATGCCTTGAGTGCTTTCCTGATGTTGGAAATGGGGGTCCAGGGAACTTGCTTCAAGTACACCACAGTCCAGGTAGAAGCTGGTGGTAGGTTTGCTGGGGGCTTGTAAGTCCTTCTGTGTTGCAATGGAGCTGCAGTAGTCAGATTGGAGTCCACATTCTCAGTAGAAGGTTTTCTTGATGTGTCTTGCTGAATAGTACTGGAGCTGGATGTGCTGATAATTCTTGCTAGAACCTTGCCTGCATAAGTCTGAGGTATAGCTGAGGTGACTGTAGAGGTGGTGGCAGCTGGTGCAGGTGGAGAGGCAGAGACTGAAGCAGGAACTGAGGTCACCTGGGAGAAGGCAGTAGAAGCAGGTTTTCTGGGAGGAACAGAGTTCACTATCCAGTTGTTCTGTAAAACACTGGAGTAGCTTTTCTGTGGAACAGGATCTTGCTCTTGAACAGGAACAGAAGCAGGAGGCTGGGGCTGAGCAGTAGTGGTAAGGCAGTGGCTCAGGAGTTGAGGATGGCAGTAGGCGATGGTCATGAGTGCATGGTCAGTTAGGGTTAGGGGGGAGACAGTCACCAACAGGTGAAATCTTTATTTCAGTTGAAACAAAGAAGCCAGCGCTACTGTTGTAGCTTTGATACAAGAGTGTGTAGCTGAGGGGAATTTGTAGGTAAGTTAATAAGAAGTGATGATAGTTCTTCAGTGCTCAAGACACTGTTCAGTGGGAAGGGGGGTAGCAAGAGAGGTAAGAATGACTTGTGAACAACATTAATGAGGGGAATGTGATAAGGATTGATATTCATCATAAAGGGAGTGTGCTGCTGCAGATATTGCTGCCAAAGGTCTGTCAAGTACTTCAGGTAGGCCAGCTTGGGTTTTTCTGACTGCAGAATAAAGTGAGCAAACTTCTTGACTTCAGGATCTCCAAGTATAGTTCTCCAGCAGGAGCCAGGTGTTGTGTGGTGTGTTCTCTTCCAGGCCTTAATCAGTGGGTTGTTGCAGTTGTGAAGTCTGAGGTATAATCTGGTTCTAAGGTAGAGAAGTCTGATCTTATAGGGCATAAACCCAAAAGCACCAAGAATAGCATGTCTGTAGGGGCATTCAGGCAAATGAGGCACCAAGGAGGTAATGCACCATACTGCAAACTTGTCAAGCTTAGTGCAGTCTCTAGAAGTAAGAGAGAGAAGTGGTAAGCCAAATTCCAGGACAGGGAAGACAAACTGCTTGAGTAGAAGAAGGCAGCTGGGAGCTGAAGTTGTAGGAGGAGTAACAGCCAGTAGCTTGTGGAGTGCCTGTCTTGCCAGGATAATTCTCTTCTTCAGGTGTGCTCCAGAGTCTAGTCCAGTAGGAAGGAAAGGAAAGCCAAGATATGTAGCAGAAACCTGAGCAGGTAGAGTGGAGTTCTCCAAGTTGATGGGAGAGCCCAAAGGTACTGTCTTTGCAATGGAAAGCTGGAGATTATTCTTCTGCAGATACTGGTGGATGGTCTGGGAGTCTTGTTGCACATTGGAGGAGGATATTCTGA
>MCFE01000671.1:0-47645 GCA_002104905.1 Basidiobolus meristosporus CBS 931.73
TTGGTATTGCCTTTAAAAGGTTTTTAGTATCTTCTTTGTTAGTTATTATTGTGTATTAAGTCATTTTCTTCTTCCTTCTTGTTTGCCCTTGATTTTCTGAATTCTTCATCCAGAAGCCTTCCTTATACATAATATAAGGTCAAATCTTCAGTCCTGCACTCTAGGTTGAAACAAGACCCTGAAACTGGTCTGTCAGGCTATTCAGGATGGTGACTACTACATCTTCATCAGTAGTTTGTATGCTGACAATTTCCATCCCATGTTACAGCAGGGTAATTCTATTAATAAGATTTATTATTTCCTCTCCTCACAGCAGCTTTGTAGCAAAGAATTTTTGTCTAGGATGCATCCTCCTGGAAGCTTGACATGACTGGTAGGCATCTTCTAGTGCCTTCCTGGCATTCTTTGCCATATTCCATTTGAGCGTTGAATTAGCAATTTGTCTTTGACATTAAGGCAATTGCTATTGAAGTCACTTTGTTCTTTCTTCTGGTACTTTAAGGATTCCTCTCCCATGTTTTTAGGAGGGCATTCTTCTCCCATGACAGTATCTTAAAGGCCCCTTTGTTATAGCAGCATCTTCATCTTCATCTTCACCTTCCACACTTGGTAGTTAGATCCATCCAACTTTTAAGCAGAGGGAAAAGTTCCAGTAATTGTTGAAATATTGGACTATTTGGTATCATTCTGCAGCTAAAAATTTACTTAGCAATTCTGAACTAGTCTTGGTCACTGTGGGACTATTTTACAGCTCTAACTTTGCCACTTTCTCCAGATCTATGATCTTATGATTATTCCCCTATAGTCAGGATCAAATTAGCACTAATACTAACTATTATGTACTAACCCTGAAACTGTTACAGAATGCTCCTGAATGTTGAGAAGCCCTCCTTACTTAGTGTTACAGCAGTATTACTTCTACAAAGGTATAAATACAGAGCTTCTTTACTAAAAAACAACAGTTCAACTATTATCACTATTTCTTGATAAGTTCCTTATATCCAAATCACTTCTTAAGTTGCAACAGGTTATAAGCCCCAATTGCCTTAATCTATTCTAAAGATGACTTCTACCAGCAAACAGAGCAACACAAACATCTTCCCTGTAAAGTAGAGGTTTGATGGACAGAACTACAGACTTTGGAGAATCAAGATGCAGATCTACCTTGAGGAAAGGAAGCTTTGGAATATAGTAACAGGAAAAGAAGTTGAGCCCAAAGGAACAGCAGAAGAAGTGGAGAAGTTTCAAGAGAAGGAAAGAAAGGCCTTTAATGCCTTATGTATCAATGTGCTAGATTCCTTCATTGGACAAATCCATGCCTCAAATACTGCCATAGCAGCATAGGAATCCTTAGAGAAGATCTTTAGAGCAAAGTCAGTATCAAACAAGCTTTATTGAAAACAAAAGTTCTTCAACATGAGGAAGAAGCCAGATGATGACATGCTACAACTCATTACCAAAATGGAGACACTTGCAGAAGAACTTTACAGTATTAATGCTGGTGTAGATGATGAAGACAAGATACTCTGTCTGCTTTGCAGCCTACCAGACAAGTATGAGCCACTCATACTCTCTTTTGAGAGCAGAGAAGACAATTTGACTTTAGACTATGTCAAAGGAAGACTTCTCCATGAAGACCTCAGACTCAATGATCAAGCAAAGAAAACTGAAGATAATGCTTTATTCAGCTCAGAAAGGCACACAGAAAAGAGGGGAAAGCAACAAAACCAAAGAAAACCTGGTTGCTGCAACTATTGTAAAAAGCCAGGACACTGGGCAAAAGAATGCAAGAAGAAACAAGCAGACAAAAAACAGAAACTAGAGCAGGCAAACCATATAACTACTGATGTACAGTTATTTGTGACTGTACAAGAGAGTGCAAGTAACCAAAGTAATGAATGGTATATTGACTCTGGAACCTCACAGCATATTTGTGGTATAAAGGAGTGGTTCAGCAACTTAAAGACTATTCCCGTAAGAAAGGTTTATCTGAGAGATAACTCTGCTCTGGAAGCTACTGCAAGTGGGTCTATACAACTAAATATGAGCAATAGCTCAGGGGCAACAACAGCAAGACTCACTGACGTACTCTATGTACCTGGAATAGCTAAGAACCTACTCTCAGTCAGTAATGCAACTGCTCAAGGACTGCAATTTGTTTTTACTAAGATGAGCTGCTCAATATTGAGTGAGAATGGACAAAAATTAACAAAAGTTAGCTTTGGGAATCAGAGATCACAATATATACATGTTACAAAGCAAGATCATTGTACCTGAGTATGTAAACATTGCTGAAACTGATGAAACCAACTGGGAGATGTGGCATAGGAGGCTAGGACACATTGGGGAACAGAAAATGAGCCAATTGGTGAAAAATCAGCTTGTTTTGGGCCTAAAATACTCAATTCCAATCAAATTTAATGTTTCTAAGGGATGTTCATATGACAAACAAGCTAGGCAACGTTTCAAGAGCTCAGAAGGCATCAATACTGTGGGTTATCACTGACTGTACTTGGTGAGTGGGAGAGCTTGTAGGTCAAGTCAGTACCACTTGGTTCAGAATAGCTTCCAATAGAAGGTAGCAAGGTAATAAAGACTTGTGTTTATTCTGTCCAAATCCCCTTCACCTGGTTCAATTGGGTACATATATATATCACTTGGGGGGGCTTAGATAATAGACAATGTGTTATAAAATAGGGGTGTGAACACCTTCCTGTTATGGTAAGTGTTCTAACTAGATAAGGGCAGGGATAGGAGGGAGGGTGCATGGGGGAATCATAGGGAGGATACTGGGGGACTTTGGGTAGGACTCTGGGTAGAACTCTTGGGCAAAGAGTGGGTACTGCATTTAGTACTCACATATCCTGGGGGTTAAGAGGGAGCTTTGTCCTTGAAGTTCTTTGACTAACTCACTTCTCCAGGATTAATTTTGTTCACAGAGCATGGGGAGTCACCATAGTACCATTGCTGGTTGTCACTTGCAAGGGGGTTGTGGGCAAATACCTGATACCATTTGGCGGCAGAGTGGGGTGCGGCTTGCATTGCTCAAGGGATATATTCCACAGAGCCAAATAGTTGGCAAACCATAGGGTTCTGGGTAAGTTCCTGGGGAGGGTTGGAGAACAAGAAAAGGTGCAATAGCGCAATAAAGTCTTGCTTCTTTATCTTGCAAATGTTGTTGGGGCTTGTCCTTTTTGTGTTCTATATGATGGTAGGGGACCTTTCAAGAGGGCATACACTTGGTTGGCAGTCACCCATTGTCAATAACAAGTTTTTGCTTCTTCCAAGATGTATCGTAGTTCTTCCATAGAAACTGTGGCACAATTGAGGCACTTTTATACTTGCCTTATGGTTTCTACAGAGTCTGTGGTGGTTTCTTTGGCTTCTTGGAGTTGGACTTTGTACTGGTTCCTGAGTTGTCCTATGGTAAACCACTGTAATAGTTGTAACACAGCACCTCAGTGGATTGCATGGGTTAACTGGCTGGTGTATTAAATCCGTTTGCATATCTTCTCTAAGATGGTTCCTTCTTAGAAATGCAGTTTGAGATGTTTGCAATTTCTTGGAGGAGTCCTTCAATTGGGAGTTCTACTTCTGGTGCTCTTGTGGCTTGTACTAGGTCTGTGTATACCTCAACAACCATGGTATCTATTGATAGCAAGTGTGCAACAAAACAGGGGGGCTCTCCAGGTCTTGTGAGGGCACAACAGTTGATTCCTTGTGTCTTCTGTCTGACTGTGTCCAGTATGGATACAGGAATCAGTATGGCATCCTTCTCCTTAATGATCAAGGAACCTCCTCTTAGGTGGTACACAGTCTTCTTGGGTAGTATCTCCATGCTTTGTATTGGCATAGGTAATTTGTCTTGTCCCTTGCTGATTGTGTCTTGTATTAATGTGACTGCTCCAGCAAACAATTCTTCATAGGTGGCTCTTGTTGCATGTAACACTCACACCATATCTCTCAACACTTGCAGGTCAGTTTTGTTTTTGATATCATCTTGGTTCTTGCTGGTGGGAGGGTATTGCCAATATTGGGTGAACTGTTTCCTTTGTTGCTTTCCATATGCATTCTTTTGTTCTCCCCTTTGGGCAAACTTCCTTGCGCATATCATTTGTACCTTTATTGACTAAAATCTCTTCTAATAAACTTTGTATGTATCCTGTGTCTTCCTCTATCCTTGTTCCTGATAATTGTTTAATCACACTTTGGTTTCAGTGATGATTGGTGGATCATCATGAAACAGTTTCAGATGGGCTGGCGCTACGTTGCTGATTGTCTTATTGCTCAGGGTGATGGTGTACTTTGGTCCATGGTCCAAACTAATAACGGTGCAAGGGCCAATCCATTGAGGTGTAAATTGTGGGCAAAACTTGAGGCCTGCAACAGTTTGATTGTACCACACTTTATTGCCTGGTTTTTACTTTTGTCCTGTTAGTTTCTCCTTTTTGGGTGGAGGGGGAAGGTGCTTGTCAACATTTTTGAATACTTTTATGTATAGGTGGGCAATATGGTGCATCAACCTTTCTACATAGTTGTTATGTGTTGTCAAGGGGACACCTTCCATTGTCAATCCAGCTTCTTCACGCCACTTGGGCCTTTGTCCATACAGAACTTTGTACAGGGAGAAACCTGCTGTTTTATTTGGTATCATACGCATTGCTAGGAGTGTCAGTGGGAGTAGCTTGGCCCATGATTGGGGATGTTCCCAGTGGAGCTTCTCTAGTATGTGGCAAGACATCTGGTTCATCCTCTTGGTTAATCCATTGGTCTGGGGGTGATATGCGGTTGTGAAGACCTGTTTCACACCCATCATTTCACACAAATGGGCCATGGTGTTGTTCAGGAAGGAGCCACCATTGTTGGACAGGAGTATCTGAGGATATCTGTGCCAGCAGATGAGGTGTTCTAGAATGAATTGGGCGGTTGTCTTCTGGTCTTTATTTCAGACAGCTTGGGCTTCTACCCACTTTGAGAAATAGACTTGTTCCGTTGGATAGTGCCACATAGTGCCAGCCTGCTTATGGTGCCAGATTGTTCTGGCACTCTACGGCACTATCTGGCACTATAATTTCTACCATGATGCCAGTGGTATGATACAGTTACTGGTAATTTACTCAATCTTACTTATGTTGCTCAGAATAGTGCTTTCCTTGCTTTATTTACTCTTCATAATGCTCCAGACACATTTCTCTCAGTGGATGTCTTCTTGTATCAACATACTGTGCATTAATAAGTATCTTAACTATTTTACCTATTCTGCTGTTTTCTCCTATATATGACTTTCCTCTGTATTTACCTGCCAATATGCTGAATCTCTTCAGATATCCAAATGTGTGCTCTACCCTCACTCTGAAATGATTAAATATCTCATTGTAGAGCTTCTGCTTCCTGCTAAGCACACCATTCCTTGGCTTCCTATAAGCTTTAATACATCCTAATCTCTGACAATCCTCTCCTATATAGGCTAAGTCTGCCATACATTTCTCCCCTCTACTGAATTCAGGATGATTCTCTACCCAGAGTGCTTTGTCATGCCTACTTCCAGCAAATGGCCCACTAAACCAGACGATGTTACCCTCAATGTCAGACAGTGCTTGAAACTTCACACAGTGTGCCTTGTACTTGCCAGAATAAAACTGCCTCTGCCCTCTAGAAGGTCTGTTAATCCTCACTGGGAAGGTATCCAAAATACTCCTGATATGGAACCTGTTGCTGAACACTCTGGGATATGGAAGTCAATTGGAGCTTCTGAACCTAGTATTTCAAGCTTGCTCTAAGTCATTCATACCCTCTGCAAGGTGGTTCTCATTGCTGTCAGCTGGGAATGAAAGCTTCTAGGACTTTTGTTGCCATGGATGGGGGGATGAAACCTTGCAGGGCAATAGTTCTTGTAATAGCAGAGAAGCTTGACAAGGGATCTCCTTGAGTAGATTGGGGTTGATGGTCCACAGTACTTGGAATAGATCTCCTCTAGTGTGTCAACAGGAAATCCAGTGGTAGTGATGGGATTGATGAGAAAAGACCATTCAGATGAGTTAGTCATATTAAAATTGGTGGAGGATTGTATAAAGGCGGTTTGAATTGATTTGGCATGATCCGCGTTATTTATCTGATTTTTAATACATTATGGTTAAATCTCCATCAATTGCCATGTATCCCATCATTATGTCTCAAAAATCATCCGCAAACAATGCCTTGGTACATTTATTGATGCTTTAATCATAGGTCTATAATCAAATAGGAAATCTGCGATTGATCTGATCTGATCCGTGTCAACGCGATTTAAGATGCATCATGCATAATATATGGAAAATTCAACAATCACATTAGTTTTCATATATATTTCATATAAGACCAGGTTGATGCCAATATACTGCTGTATAAGTATCCAAATCCGTTGCTATGGTCCCCATACCAAGCCTCAACTCATCTTTAGTACAACCCAGACAAAACCCATCCCCCAGCTCACAAGCACGGTCCGGTGTGGTAGGGTATACATACCTCCCACAGACAAGTTTATTCATATAGTCATTATGATATACTTATCCATATTTTATCTTATCAGTATTATCCCATTCTTCTTTTGCCCATATTATCAGTATTATCCCCATATGATGTTTACCCTGATTAGTTATTAGCATTAGTTATCCCAGATGTTATTCAGCTTTGTGATCAGTAGATATATCTATATAAGGCAAGTACCCGCGTCAGTACCCGTGACACATGACCTAGGTCTGTGTTACCATCTCTACCATTTCAATACCATATATGGTATTTCTATGTTGCACAGGTTTCAGACTACTGATTCCTGATTGGTTGAGAGTGCTGTGCCTTTTAGAACCTTCCAGGACATTCTTGGCATATTTTTAGCACATAGTGATGTCATCAAGAATTCCACTGATACCTAGAATCTTCTAGAACCTTGTCATTAGTAATCACTTGGCAATCAGGAAAAGTATTTAAGGGAAAGCAATCCCTCATCAATAAATCATCCCTTCTATCAGTAACACTTCTTCCTTATTGATTAGCAGTTGATCACTGCACCTGCCTTCAACAGTACATCTCAGACCTGCCATCAAGGAGCTTTTCAGGGTAGTGCACAAGACACATAGAGGCCTTTGGAGACACTTGGAGCACCTAGGAAGCTAGAGAAGCAGGAGCTTTTACCATAGTAACATATTGACAAAGACACCAGCAGTTTAGACACAGAGGTTATTGCACCCATCAGACACCTCACACACCTTGAGTTGTGTAGCTTCTCCCAGGAGTACCTCTACACCACCACACCGGACCGGAAAAGTTGATGTTGGATCCATTTGAGTTCTTGCCAAATGATTTTAGTATGGCCCAAGTGTCTATGATGAGCCTTCATACAGATATTTGGGCACTACTGATTAATCTAGCAGAACTAGATACCTCAGAGAGTCAACAAAGATAGAAGAATTTGAGTAGAAAGCTGTGGCATGAGTTCTACATCAAGATGCCAGCCAATGTATGTAAAAAGATATATAACAAGACAAGTATTGAAATAAAGAATGAGCTGAGAGTGAGGGGGTTTGATAAAGAAGCCACATGGGAGCAATTTCACGTGCAATTTGCACAGTACAGGCCGGACGCGTCCGTTTGTGCCTCAACTTTGGGAACCAAAGAGATTTTGAATGAGTTTTTGCCTCAAATGACTAATGTACTACGTGATATATTAGTAGAGCTAAGTGGCTTCCAAGAGCAATATACACAGGACTCATCCAGGCAACAGCTCCAAAGTATCAGACAGAGGGTAAGCAACTACCTTGAGGAATCAGATGGTGAGCTTCAGGAGGAAGAATACAGACCACAAGCAACATTGTCCAGATTGCGCTAGCACACCTCGCTGGATTCCCTACCATCTCTTGCAACCACAGCACGCTGGCGCATGTCAGTCCAGAGTATGCCAACACCCTTTACCAGAACGCCCCGCATTGAGTTGACGCGCACGCTTCAGAGCATAACTACGAGAACTTGCCAAACTGCTCATTTAGACACAAGTCCGTTGGAGCAGACTGAGTTGCGTCAACTTGCAGCATCACATCAAACTCAGCCAAGGGCCATCTCAACACGTCAAGGTGTGCCTGCACGTGCTGTTTTGCCTGACCATCAGCAAGTTACTTCTGGTGAACTGACTGATGATGACCAACATGAAGTGCCTCAACCACTGGAGCCCTTGGCAAGTAAAAGAACGCGTCAGCCCATGGCACTACAGGCCGGTTCAGTTGGTTCAGTCAAAGCAATTCAGCATGGCCAAGCTGTAGCATTGCACTCATCAACTAGGAGGCAAAATACTGACTACAAATACACAAGTAGCCAAGATGATAGTCAGCCAGGAAGTAGTATAGGTGTGCAAAGTGAGCCACTACCAAATGCTTCAGTAGTAATCCCTGTGAGAAAAAAACCCAGGAGAAGATAATGCAATCACTTTGAATTGCTCAAATTCTTAATGATCCTGACAACCCATTTTTTTTGCAATCCAAATCAAGCCATCGCAAATCAGTGATCATCAAATTTTTGATATAAGTAATATCAAAGTTGTCTCACATTTGAGACAGAACCCCTATAAATAAACACTGTGCATATATATACGTCATCTATAATACCAGTGCAGCTATTGGATCTGTTTTGCACCTACACAATTGCTTGCGTGCTGGCTATGACACCTTGTCCAATCACTAGGATCAGGGATTTATTTGCTCAATGAGCAAAATGGGATATTTGATGGCAAATCAGGTAGCTTTTTTAGCAGTCAATGAGCCAATTGGGGGCTGCCAGCTTCAGGATACTTTTGGACCAATTAACCACCGAAATACCGTCCAATTGGAGTGAGGGTAACCAAAATGGTAAGTATCAGTGTAGTTTATAATGTGATACACATTTATTTCCATTTACATTAAAGAAACATATCCAATACCGGATTTTACCTGCCATAATAGAGGTATCCAATTGCGCACGTGATGCAAACATTACAAGTTGGCGCAATCATCCGTGCCAACCTCATTGTGTCAGATTGTGCCATAGTGTGCGAGATTGTCCCGCATAGTGCAAAATTGTCCAAGAACAATCCTTCCTTCTGGTAGCCATAATATCATGCCCAATTGTTCTTTACAACCGCAGATTGCGCCGCACGCCCTGGTACGGTACAATGGAACAAGTCTAATAATTGGTAGCAATTACTATGTATTGTTTTCCTAAAGGGGCCAACAAAGTCAATCCCTACCCAATGGAGGGGTAGGTCAAGCGGTATTGGTGCGGTTGTCCCTATCTTCTGACTCCGGTGTAGTGGGGTGACAGTGACACCCACTGACAGATGTACTAATTCCCATATTTTCTACTTCACTGTATCACTACTGCACTTATTTTAGTTTTATCCCATTTGTCTTACCTGATCAGTACTATCCCACAAGCCGGTTGACTATCTCACCTGCTTACCTTATTGCATAAGTTACCCCTCACTTTATGTAAGATTACTAGCTATAAGTACTTCTATATTAGGCAAGTACCCGCGCCAGTACCTGTGACACACAATCAACCCATGTCACCATCCCTACCATATATGGTATCCCTATGTTACACAGGTTTCAGAATACTGACTCCTGATTGGTTGGATGTGCTGTGCCTCTTAGAACCTTCCAGCACCTACTTGGAACATTCTTAGGTTATTCTGATGTCATTAAGATTTCTACTGATATCCGGGACCTTCTGGAATACCATTATTAGAAATCACTTAGCCAGTGAGAAAAGTATATAAGGGAGGCTATCCCTTAACAATAAATCATAACCAATTGGGTGGAATTTGCCGGGTTGGTGGTTTTGTCCCAGTACGGTGCCTATACCAGTGAGACTTCCATCACAGTTAATAAAAAATCTTGCATCCCAATTGGGAAAATGTAACACTGGCAGTGATGTCAGGGAATGTTTCAGCTGATTGAATGCTCTCTTTTGAGGCTCCAACCGTACAAAACACTGGCCTTTTTGCGTTAACTTGTATAGGGGGGCAGCTATTGTTGCAAAGTTTATGACAAAGCGGCAATAGTAGCCAGCCAATCCTAGGAATCCCAACACTGCATTAATATCCTTTGGTGCGGATGTATCTTGAATGGCTTTCAGGAGTGAAGTAGATGGGTATATTCCATCTGCCAAGATCTTGTGGCCTAGGAACAACAATTTTTTATACAGGAAATGTCACTTCTTGGGATGTAGTTTGAGTTGGTTCTCATGGAGGGCTGTCAGGATATGTTGCATGTTGTGTATATGTTCTTCTACATTGGGGGAATGTATTGTGATGTTGCTCAGATACACAAGAGCGCATTCCCATTGTAGATTTCCTAGCACCTTGTCAATCATCCTTTGGAATGTAGTTGGGGCATTGCATAAGCCAAAGGGTAGTTGGTTCCATTTGTATAATCCAACCAATGTTATAAAGGTGGTTTTGGGTCAATCTTCCAGGGTTACTTCTACTTGCAATACCCAGAGATTAAGTCAAGAGAGCTAAAATACTTAGCTCCAATTAATCTGTCCAACAGGTTGTCTATTTGAAGTAGTGGATACATGTCCTTCCTGGTGACGGCATTCAATTTTTGGTAGTCAATGTAAAAGCATTGCTTTCAGTCTTTCTTTGGGACTATCACTACAGGGGAGGCCCATGGGGACTGGCTCTCTGTAATGATGTTGTATTTTAATAAAGTTCCAATTGTCTCTTTGATATAGTCCATGTCAATTTTTGAGTTCCTAAAGGCTTTCTGCTTGATGGGGTATTTGTTGGTGAGGTGGATTTGGTGATATACCCCAGGTATATGACCAATTACTTGGTTCTTAGAGAATACTTGGGCAAGCAGGCATATTCCTTCTAGGAACCTGTCTGGTAATGCAGGCAGTAGACCGAGGTCCACATCTAGTATGGGGAGTTCTTCTTCTGGTTCCTTGTTTGTAGGTGGTCCTTGGTTGTTTCTGTCAACTTCCTTTAGGTTTAACTATGGCACTCCTCTAGGCAATGTTGCTGTGTGTTGCCTGTTGTTAACCACTAAGCACTTCAGACCTTGTGTTTCAAATTTTGGTGGTATCCATACTTTAGGGATCAAGATTCCTTCCAGTTGCTTGGATGCCTTTGCTGCAGTTATCATTCTTCCACTTGTCAAATAAGCTATTGGTGTCTCTAATGAGATCACCGTCTCACTGGTGGGTGGTATTTCTATTGCCTTTTGTGTGATGATTGGAGACTGCAACAGTTTCACCTCTTTGATTGTCATGCTGTTGCTGCGTCAATAGGGGCAAGAATCTCCTTATTCTCTATATGTACCTTTACATATGTACCTTTATTTGGCTTTTGCAAGACCGTCTGGTTAACATGAAGAGTTGTTATCTCCTTCAATCCCTCTATCAATTCCTTGACTAGAGCCAGGGCCAGTCCCAGTACATTGGTTATTGCAAGGGTTGCCTTGGTTTGCTCTAGTACTTTCATTATGGGGAATAGGCTGTGGGAAGACATATTAGCATTCTTTGTTTGCTGAACACTTCTTCCCAAGGCTCATTCTGTTCCTCTTCACCTAATTCCATGTTCTTTCCTTTTGATGGAACCTCTACTACAGGTTCCTTTGCCTCCTCTCTAGAAGCATTATGTTGACGCTTCTTCTTCCGTACTTTGACTGTTCTGACAGGAGGGCTTAAATTCAATGAGTCCTGTTGGCCTCCTGGCAAGGGACACTGTCTTTTGATGCCTTCTTCTCTTTTGTGTCTGGTATGGGTTTTTGTCTGTGCCATTTTTCACATTTGTTGGCTTGGTGGCCTACTTCTCCACATATATAACATGGGTACTGTTGTTGCAGTTGTTCCATCTGTTTGGTCAGGGCTTGTACCTGGGCCTTTAAATCTACAACTGCATCCCAGAGTTTATCACCTTCTTTGGGGACTTCTTGGACATTGTTGATCAGGAGCTCTTGGACCTTCTGCCGTAATTCCTCTAATTTACAGTCTTTTGGGGAGGCAATTTTTCCTTTCTTACAGGGGATTGTTGTCCTTCAATCATTTGTATCACTATAGGGTAGCCCCCATGGCAAGATGACTCCTTGTACTTGTTTGACCAACTCCTGCAACATTTTACATCCCTGTTGTTCTTTGGGTGCCCTATGTGTTATTCCATATGTCTTGCTAACTCCCTTACTTTCTTATTGTTGTCCCATCCTGCATCAACTGCAACTCTCCCAAACTTATTGAACCACTCAAGGTTGTTCTCTCTTGTTCCCTTGTACATTTTTAGTTTAGTTGTAGTAGTCATTACCCCACTTGTGCTTATTTCTGCAGATATGGCACCAAATATGTGGGATATTACTGACTGTACTTGGTGCGTGGGAGAGCTTGTAAGTCAGGTCAGTACCACTTGGTTTGGAATAGCTTCCAATAGAAGGTAGCAAGGTAATAAAGACTTGTGTTTATTTTGTCCAAATCCCCTTCACATGGTTCAATTGGATACATGTATATATCATTTGGGGGGGCTTAGATAATAGACTTGTTCCATCATTCCAGCTGATCATAGTGCCCAATAGTGCCATAGCATGCCAGATAGTGCCTGATCATGCCACAGAGTGCCTGCTGGTGCCATACAGTGCCAATTTGGGACCAAAATTGACATGCATATGACCCTAAAATATCAAATTAATAACAAAATATACAGCACGTTCTGGCACTATGATCAATGGCACAATGGAATATGTTTAATAGACAATGTGTTATAAAATAGGGGTGTGAACACCTTCCTGTTATGGTCAGTGTTCTAACTGGATAAGGGCAGGAATAAGAGGGAGAGCACATGGGGGAATCATAGGGAGGATACTGGGGGACTTTGGGTAGGACTCTGGGTAGAACTCTTGGGCAAAGAGTGGGTACTACATTTAGTACTCACAAATACCACCAAAATATTGGCTATTGTACACTCAGACATATGTGGCCCCATGAGAACACTGTCCTTTGGAGCCAAGAGATACTTTATGATGCTTATTGATGACAAAACAAGATATACATGGGTGTACTTCCTCAAAACAAAGGATGAAGCTTTAGAGACGTTTAAGCACTTCAAGAACATTGCAGAAACACAAACTGGGTGTAAATTGAAGGTACTACAAAGTGCAATGGACAAGAATACTGCTCAATGGAGTTTGCAAGACACTGCTTGTCTACTGGTATACTTCAGCAGACCACAGTTCCTCATACTCCACAGCAAAATGGAGTGGCAAAACATGCAAATAGAAAAATAGTATAGATGAAAAGATCAATGCTACATGACAAGGGAATGGTCTACAAATTTTGGGCTGAATCTGTTGCCACCACAGTAAATATCAAGAGCAGATGCCTAACCATAGCACTACATGAATCTACACCCTTTGAAGCATATACAGGCAAAAAACCAGATTTCCAGCACCTCAAGATCTTTGGCAGTGATGTTTTTTATCACATCCCTGACAAAAAACTCTCAAAGTTGGAGCCAAAGAGTAGGAAAGGGAGCTTTCTTGGGTATTGTGAAGATACTAAAGGGTATAGAGTGCATGATATCAAAATTCAGAAGCTGCTCAAGAGCAGGGACGTTATATTTGAGAAGAATTCAGATTGCAAAGCCACAGAAATCATTGGCCAGCTGCCTGAGGATGCAATCAACACTAATGAAGAAGATACGTACCAAATCCAGCCAGATACAGAAGATACTTCTACCAGTTCCAGATCAGAACAGATTATCCCAGTTAGGAGATCTACCAGAGTAAAATGCCCCTGGATCCTGGTGGCAGACATACAATGAACATGAAGAAGCTTATCTTGCCTTATGTGCCAAACCTCAGAATCTGGAACAGGCAATGCAAAGTCCAGATGCCACTATGTGGCAACAAGCCATGCAGGAGGAGAGCCAATCACAGATCAAGGCAAAAATGTGGGAACTGGTAGATTTACCAAATGGGAGAAAGCCAATAGGATGTAGATGGGTCTACTAGATCCAGATAACCTCAAATGGTGCCATTGATAAGTACAAGGCCAGATTGGTGGCTAAAGGCTATTCCTAGATCCAGTGACTAGACTTTAAGGAAACATTTGCTCCGGTTGCCAAGTTTAACTCCATTAGGACAGTTCTAGTCCTGGCAGCTGTACACAGTCTAGATCTACACCAAATGGATGCCAAAACAGCCATTCTAAATGGGGATTTGCAAGAAACTATATATATGGAGCAACCAGAGGGCTTTACCAATCCAAAAGACCCCATAAGGTGTGTAAACTTAGAAAATCGTGGGATGGGCTTAAGCAGGCACCTAGAGCATGGTATAACAAGATTGATATATATCTAGAGGAAATTGGGTTCTCTTGTAGCACTACAGATCACCGTATATATGAGAAGCAGCTCAAGAAGGGTGTGATCATCCTAGTTCTTTATGGGAATGACCTAATCATAGCTACAAGTGACCAAGAGGCACTTAAACAGACAAAGTCATATCTCTTCAGCAAGTTTGAGATGAAAGATCTTGAAAAATTGAGCTATTTTTTTGGAATTGAGGTAAAATTTGACATACCTACACAGAAAATTGTGCTGAATCATTCCAAGTACATCAGAGACATTCTTAGATGCTTCACAATGGAAAATTGCAAACCTGCAGCTACCCCTACTGACAATCACCTGAGATTAAGCAAATTTCAGCCAGTTGTGGATGAAAACGCCTCAAATATGGACCAAAACTTTCCCTATCAATCAATGGTCAGTAGCCTAATGTACTTGATGGTGTCTACACGTCCAGATATTGCAGTGGCAGTTGGAATAGTCAGTCAATTCATGTAGAACTATGGATCTGATCAAATAGCAGCAGTTAAGCAAATTTTCAGATATCTACAAGGTACCATAAACATGGTGCTGGAATACTCTGAGCAGCTAATAGGCAAAAGTTTGATGGTTATAGTGATTCAGATTGGGGTAGGGATCTGATTGACAGACGCTCTACCATAGGCTAAGTATTTCTTTATGCTGGTGCAGCTATTACTTGGAATTGCAAGAAACAACCAACTGTGGCCCTATCTACAACTGAAGCAGAATATACGGCTGCATGTCAAACAACTAAGGAGGCTATATGGCTACAAAAATTATTCTAAGACTTAGGTTTTAATTAAGATGAACGAACATGTATTTACAAGGATAACCAAAGTTGTTTTTCATTAGCTAGAAATCCTACTAAACATGCCAGAACTAAGCACATTGATATACTGCATCACTTTGTGAGGGAAGCTGTAGAAAATAATATGGTAGAATTAGTGTACTGCCCTACTAGCAAAATGGTGGCAGATATATTGACAAAATCACTAGCTAGGCCACAATTTGAGAATCTCAGGGAGAAATTAGGGTTAAGAAATTATTTAGTTCAGGGGGAGGGTTGAAATATTGGACTTTTTGGTATCATTCTGCAGCTAAAAATTTACTTCGCAATTCTGGACTAGTCTTGGTCACTGTGGGACTAATTTACAGCTCTAACTTTGCCACTTTCTCCAGATCTATGATATTATGATTATTCCCCTGTAGTCAGGATCCAATTAGCACTAATACTAACTATTATGTACTAACCCCAAAACTGTTACAGAATGCTCCTGAATATTGAGAAACTCTTCTTACTTAGTGTTACAGCTGAATTACTTCTACAAAGGTGTAAATACTGTGCTTCTATACTAATAAAAAACAGTCCAACTAGTATCACTATTTCTTGATAAGTTCCTTATATCCAAATCACTTCTTAAATTGCAACAGTAATAGCAGTAGTATATGTTGCAGAGATTGACAGCTTGGGGCTCATAGTATATGTCAAAGTCTTGGAGATACTGTAAGTGATTGCAAGAGCAAGCAGAGTAGGTTGTTTTTGATTAATGATTTATTGAGTATAAAAGTAGTACTGATGCTATAACATGGTCTTGGCAAAACAAATACATAGAGTATGTTTATGAGGGTCCCAAGAACACATGTGCAAATCTTGGGGCTGTTGGGACAATGTTACCCTCAAATCCCTGAGAATACTGGCCAAATTCCTGAGTGCAATTTACTTATAATACTTTTACCATTATATTAAGCACCCAGAACATGAAAACTCTTATACTTGTCCAAACAGCCCCAAACCTTTCACAAATGCTCTTAGAACCTTCCTAAACCTACTCTGCATGTTTTGTATGTTGTAAGAGTCTTGGAGATATTGCAAGTGATTGGGAGAACAAGTAGATTATGTGGTTTTCACTTAATGATTTATTGAATGTAAAAGTAGTATTTACACTTTTACCTGGTCTTGGCATTACCAACATGAAGAATAGGTTAAGGAAGGTCCCAAGAACATGAGTGCAAGGTTTGGGGCTGTTTGGACAACTTTGAGAATTTTCATGTTCTGGGTACCTGGTATTTTGGTGAAAATATTCTAAGTAAATCCCAACAAGGAATTTGGTCAGTATTCTCTAGGATTTGAAGGTGATGATCTAAGTGACTAAGTTAGGTAGATATTTAGGTGGAAATACAAACTTTTACAACACTCCCACTCAGCTAAATGTTCATACTGACTAGTCCTAATTTTGACCTAAGATAATCAAACTTGTCTCTAGCTAATGGTTTGGTAAATATATCTGCAATCATTTCATCTGTAGTACAGTAAGCTAAGCTAACTAAGTTATTCTCCATAGCTTCATGTATGAAATGATATCTAATATCTATGTGCTTGGTTCTAGCATGATAAGTTGGATTTCCACCTAATTGTATACATCCTTGATTATCTTGAAATAAAGTAATAGGTGTTTTTTGACATAGGCCTAAATCTGTAAAGAGCTTTCTTAGCCACATTGCTTCTTTTGTAGCTTCACAGGCTGCCATATACTCTGCCTCTGTGGTGGAGAGTGCTACGGTTGGTTGCTTTCTTGAATTCCATGATATTGCTCCTTTACAGTAAAGAAAGGTGTATCCTGTGGTGGATCTTCTGTCTTCTAAATTTAGTCCCCAATCTGTTGTAAGAGTCTTAGAGATATTGGAAGTGATTGGGAGAACAAGTTGATTATGTGGTTTTCACCTAATGATTTATTGAATGTAAAAGTAGTATTTACACTTTTACCTGGTCTTGGCATTACAAACACGTAGAATAGGTTAAGAAAGGTCCCAAAAACATGTGTGCAAAGTTTGGGGCTGTTTGGACAACTTTGAGAATTTTCATGTTCTGGGTACCTGGTATTTTGGTGAAAATATTCTAAGTAAATCCCAACAAGGAATTTGGTCAGTATTCTCTAGGATTTGAAGGTGATGATCTAAGTGACTAAGTTAGGTGAATATTTAGGTGGAATTACAAATTTTTACAACACTCCCACTCAGCTAAATGTTCATACTGACTAGTCCTAGTTTTGACCTAAGATATTCAAACTTGTCTCTAGCTAATGGTTTGGTAAATATGTCTGCAATCATTTCATCTGTAGGACAGTAAACTAAGCTAACTAAGTTATTCTCTATAGCTTCATGTATGAAATGATGTCTAATATCTATGTGCTTGGTTCTAGCATGAAAAGTTGGATTTCTACCTAATTGTATACATCCTTGATTATCTTAAAATAAAGTAATAGGCGTTTTTTGACATAGGCCTAAATCTGTAAAGAGCTTTCTTAACCACATTGCTTCTTTTGTAGCTTTACAGGCAGCCATATACTCTGCCTCTGTGGTAGAAAGTGCTACAGTTGGTTACTTTCTTGAATTCCATGAAATTGCCCCTTTACAGTAAAGAAAGGTGTATCCTGTGGTGGATCTTCTGTCTTTTAAATTTCGTCCCCAATCTGCATCAGAGTATCCCATAAAGTGCTGTTCTGAATCCTTATAAGTGTATCTTAAGCCAATATCAGCAGTTCCTTTTAGGTATCTCAAAATCTGCTTAACTGCTGCAATATGATCAGATCCATAGTTCTGATTATATTGGCTGACAACTCCCACTGAATATGACATATCTGGACGTGTTCCAAGCATGATATACATCAGACTGCCAACTATAGATTGATAAGGAAAGTCAGGGCTTTCAGATGGCACCAAGCTCTCTTGATTTGGTTGAGTTTTGACCAAGTTAAGGTTTGTCTCCATTGGGGTGGCTGCCGGTTTACAGTCTTCCATTTTGTACTTCTTTAGTATATCTTGAATATACTAGGATTGGCTTAGGGTAATAGTCTGGGTACTTCTGTCTATGGAGAACTTAATCCCTAAGTAGTAACTAAGTTCTCCTAGATCGGACATCTTGAACTCCTTAGATAGGCTGGATTTAGTCTCTTCCAATGTTTCTAGGTTGTTGGCGGCTATAATAAGATCATCCACATATAGAGCTAATAGAACTGGATTTGCTCTATCTGGCTTATAGTATATACTATAGTCAGCATCACTTCTTTTGAAACTCAAAGATTCCAAATAAGAATCTATCATGCAATTCCAGGCTCTTGGTGATTGTTTGAGACCATATAGTGACTTTTTAAGCTTGCAGACCAAATGGGGGTTATTTTGGTCAACAAACCCATCAGGCTGGTCCATATAACATCCTCATCAAGTTCTCCATTCAAAAATGCAGTTTTTACATCCATTTGATGAATAAAAAACTTATATTTTGCTGCAATAGCCAAAATTAATCTGATGGAATTAAACTTGGCTACCGGTGCAAAGGTTTCAGTATAGTCAAGTCCTTTTGTCTGAGAGTATTCTTTGGCTACAAGTCTTGCTTTGTATCTTTCAATTGTACCCTCAGCCTTGTATTTTGTCTTGAAGACCCATCTGCATCCAATTGATTTTCGGTTGATTGGTAATTTGACTAAGTCCCAGGTTCTCAGTGGTTAATTGGTCCAAAAGGATCCTGAAGCTGGCAGCCCCCAATTGGCTCATTGACTACTAAAAAAGCTACCTGATTTGCCATCAAATATCCCATTTTGCTCATTGAGCAAGTAAATCCCTGATCCTAGTGATTGGACAAGGTGTCATAGCCAGCACACAAGCGATTTTGTAGGTGCAAAACAGATCCAATAGCTGCAGTGGTATTACAGATGACGTATATATATGCAGGATGTTTATTTATAGCGGTTCTGTCTCAAATGTGAGACGACCTTGATATTACTTATATCAAAAATTTGATGATCACTGATTTGCAATGGCTTGATTTGGATTGCAAAAAAAATGGGTTGTCAGGATCATTACAAATTTGAGCAATTCAAAGCAATCGCATTATCTTCTGCTGGGTTTTTTTCTCACAGGGATTACTACTGAAGCATTTGGTAGTGACTCACTTTGCACACCTATACTACTTCCTGGCTGACTATCATCTTGGCTACTTGTGTATTTGTAGTCAGTATTTTGCCTCCTAGTTGATGAGTGCAATGCTACAGCTTGGCCGCGCTGAGTTGCTCCGGCTGAACCAACTGAACCGGCCTGTAGTGCCACGCGCTGACGCGTTCTTTTACTTGCTAAGGGCTCTGGTGGTTGAGGCACTTCATGTTGGTCATCATCAGTCAGTTTACCAGAAGTAACTTGCTGATGGTCAGGTGAAGCAGCACGCGCAGGTGTGCCTTGATGCGTTGAGATGGCCCTTGGCTGAGTTTGATGTGATGCTGCAAGTTGACGCAACTTGGTCCGCTCCAATGGACTCGTGTCTAAATGAGCAGTTTGGCAAGTTCTCATAGTTTTGCTCTGAAGCGCGTGCGTTGACCCAACACGCGTTGACTCGATGCGCGTTGACTCAATGCGGGGCGTTCTGGTAAAGGGTGTTGGCGTACTCTGGACTGACGTGCGCCGGTGTGCTGTGATTGCAAGAGATGGTAGGGAATCTAGAGAGGCGTGCTAGCGCAATCTGGACAACGTTGCTTGCGGTCTGTATTCTTCCTCCTGAAGCTCACCATCTGATTCCTCAAGGTATTCACTTACCCTCTGTCTGATACTTTGGAGCTGTTGCCTGGATGAGTCCTGTGTATATTGCTCTTGGAAGCCCCTTAGCTCTACTAATATATAACGTAGTACATTAGTCATTTGAGGCAAAAACTCATTCAAAATCTCTTTGGTTCCCAAAGTTGAGGCACAAACAGACACGTCCGGCCTGTACTGTGCAAATTGCGCGTGAAATTGCTCCCACGCGGCTTCTTTGTCAAATCCCCTCACTCTCAGCTCATTCTTAATTTCAATACTTGTCTTGTTATATATCTTTTTGCATACATTGGCTGGCATCTTGATGTAGAACTCATGCCACAGCTTTCTACTCAAATTCTTCCATCTGTGTTGACTCTCTGAGGTATCTAGCTCTGCTAGATTAATCAGTAGTGCCCAAATATCTGTATGAAGGCTCATCATAGACACTTGGGCCATACTAAAATCATTTGGCAAGAACTCAAATGGATCCAACATCAACTTTTCCGGTCCGGACCGCGCTTGTGAGCTGGGGGATGGATTTTGTCTGGGTTGTACTAAAGATGAGTTGAGGCTTGGTATGGGGACCATAGCAACGGATTTGGATACTTATACAGCAGTATATTGGCATCAACCTGGTCTTATGTGAAATATATATGAAAACTAATGTGATTGTTGAATTTTCCATATATTACGCATGATGCATCTTAGATCGCGTTGACACGGATCAGATCAGATCAATTGCAGATTTCCTATCTGATTATAGACCTATGATTAAAGCATCAATAAAAGTACCAAGGCATTGTTTGCGGATGATATTTGAGACATAATGATGGGATACATGGCAATTGATGGAGATTTAACCATAATGTATTAAAAATCAGATAAATAACGCGGATTGTGCCATATCAATTCAAACCGCCTTTATACAATCCTCCACCAATTTTAATATGACTTACTCATCTGAATGGTCTTTTCTCATCAATCCCATCACTACCACTGGATTTCCTTTGACACACTAGAGGAGATCTATTCCAAGTACTGTGGACCATCAACCCCAATCTACTCAAGGAGATCCCTTGTCAAGCTTCTCTGCTATTACAAGAACTATTGCCTTACAAGGTTTCATCCCACCATCCATGGCAACAAAAGTCCTAGAAGCTTTCATTCCCAGCTGACAGCAATGGAGAACCACCTTGCAGAGGGTATGAATGACTTAGAGCAAGCTTGGAATACTAGGTTCAGAAGCTCCAATTGACTTCCATATCCCAGAGTGTTCGGCAACAGGTTCCATATCAGGAGTATTTTGGATACCTTCCCAGTGAGGATTAACAGACCTTCTAGAGGGCAGAGGCACTTTTATTCTGGCAAGTACAAGGCACACTGTGTGAAGTTTCAAGCACTGTCTGACATTGAGGGTAACATCATCTGGTTTAGTGGGCCATTTGCTGGAAGTAAGCATGACAAAGCACTCTGGGTAGAGAATCATCCTGAATTCAGTAGAGGGGAGAAATGTATGGCAGACTAAGCCTATATAGGAGAGGATTGTCAGAGATTAGGATGTATTACAGCTTATAGGAAGCCAAGGAATGGTGTGCTTAGCAGGAAGCAGAAGCTCTACAATGAGATATTTAATCATTTCAGAGTGAGGGTAGAGCACACATTTGGATATCTGAAGAGATTCAGCATATTGGCAGGTAAATACAGAGGAAAGTCATATATAGGAGAAAACAGCAGAATAGGTAAAATAGTTAAGATACTTATTAAAGCACAGTATGTTCATACAAGAAGACATCCACTGAGTGAAATGTGTCTGGAGCATTATGAAGAGTAAATAAAGCAAGGAAAGCACTATTCTGAGCAACATAAGTAAGATTGAGTAAAATTATCAGTAACTGTATCATACCACTGGCATCATGGTAGAAATTATAGTGCCAGATAGTGCCGCAGAGTGCCAGATCAATCCAGCACCATAAACAGGCTGGCACTATGTGGCACTATCCAACGGAACAAGTCTATTATGTGGTTTTCACTTAATGATTTATTGAATGTAAAAGTAGTATTTACACTTTTACCTGGTCTTGGCATTACCAACATGTAGAATAGGTTAAGGAAGGTCCCAAGAACATGTGTGCAAGGTTTGGGGCTGTTTGGACAACTTTGAGAATCTTCATGTTCTGGGTACCTGGTATTTTGGTGAAAATATTCTAAGTAAATCCCAACAAGGAATTTGGTCAGTATTCTCTAGGATTTGAAGGTGATGATCTAAGTGACTAAGTTAGGTGGATATTTAGGTGGAAATACATATTTTTACAACATTGTATGCCAAGTCCATGTAAAAATAAAAATGCTACTTTTACATTCAATAAATCATTGTGTGATAACCACATGATCTACTTATTCACCCAAGCATTTCCAATATCTACATTATTCTTACATAAAGTTATGAGCCTCAAGCTGTTTCTCTGCAATGGCTACCACTGCTACTGCTGGAAATTTTCTTTAGGACAGTAAAATAAGCAAAGTGATTCTCTATAGCTTTATGTATCAAACAAGTTCTATATCTATATGCCTATTTCTAGCATGAAGAGTTGGATTTCTACCTATTATCAGCTTCCTGTATTATATTGAAGCAAAGTGATTTGCATCTTTTGACATAAGCATAAGTCTTTTAAGGCTTTCCTATACCTTCCTGATAATCATGAAATAAGGTTGCAGGCCTCTCTAGACAAAGGCCTCAATCTGTAAAAGCTTTCTAAGCCACATTGCTTCCTTTGTTGCTTCACTGGCTGCCAAATACTGTGCCTCTGCAGCAGATAGTGCTCCAGGTGGTAGGTTTCTAGAATTTGATGAAATTGCCCCTTAACAGTAAAGAAAGGTGAATCCTGCAGTGGATCTACTGTCCTTTGAATTTTGCCCCCTTTCCGCATCAAAGTGTTCCACAAGGTCTTGTTTTGAATACTTCTAAATATACCTTACACAGATGTCAGCACTTCTTTGTAGGTTTCTAAAAACGCACATAACTGCTGCCATATGATCATATCCATTATTCTGAATATGCTGGCTGATAACTCCAACCTAATATGAGATATCTAAGTGTAAGCTCAAACAGAGTTCTTTTTCAATGACCTTGCCTGCAGACAGTAAGGTTATTGCTATCTCTGGTGCATCAATTACTTCTTTGTGCTGTAAAATTTGCAATTCCACTTGAAAATTAACCTAACTTGGT
Source organism: Basidiobolus meristosporus CBS 931.73 (assembly GCA_002104905.1). Classification (NCBI taxonomy): domain Eukaryota; kingdom Fungi; phylum Basidiobolomycota; class Basidiobolomycetes; order Basidiobolales; family Basidiobolaceae; genus Basidiobolus; species Basidiobolus meristosporus. The sequence goes on from MCFE01000671.1 coordinate 23,151, forward strand.
CACTTAGATCATTACTTACAGATCTTAGAGAATACTGACCAAAATTCTTGTTGGAACTCACTTGGGGTATTTTCACCAATGTATCAGGTACCCATAGCATAAATATTCTCCGAGTTCTCCAAACAGCCCCACACTTTACACATGCTCCTGGGACCTACTTAAACCTATTTTACATGATTCATATACCAGAACCATGTAAAAGTATACATACTATATTTACAACCAATAGACCTATCACATTGTACCTTGCCAGGGTGCACAGCTCAATCTGCAGTCTCTAAGAGCTATTGGGTGCAATATTGTAGCTTCTGGTAGGCAGGATTGCTTTTGGACAAGTTTGCACCATGTAGGACCATCTTGCACACTATGGCACAATCTGACGCAATGAGGTTGGCATGGATGATTGCGGCAACTTCTAATGTTTGCATCATGTGTGCAATTGGATTCCACCATTATGGCAGGTAAAACTAGATATTTGGATATGTTTCTTTAATGTAAGTGGAAATAAACACCAATCACACTTTAAGCTACACTGATACTTACCATTTTAACTTGTGTCTAAATGAGCAGTTTTGCAAGTTCTGGTGGTTTTGCTCTGAAGCACAAATGTAGACCCGCCACACATTGACGCAATGTGGGGTGCTCTTGTGAAGGGTGCTGGCATAGTTTGGACTGATGTGTGCCAGCATGCTGAAGTTGCAATGGATGGTAATCAATCCAGCAAGGCATGCTGGCACAATCTAGATACTGTGGCGTGCAGACTGCATTATTCCACTAGAAGCTCACCTTGTGTTTCCTCAAGTTACTCATTTACCCTCTGTCCAATACTTTGGAACTGTTGCCTGGATGAGTCCGGTGCTTATTGCTCTTAGAAGCCACCTAGCTCTATAAATAGATCATGTCGAACATTGGTCAATGTAGGTAAAAAACTCATTCAAAATCTGTTTGGTTCCCCAAGTTGAGGCAAAATGGACGCATCTTGCCCATAATGAGCAAATTGCATGCAATATTGCTCCTATGGGGCTTCCTCATCAAATCCCAATGCTCTCAGCTCATTCTGGATTTCAATACTTGTTTTGTTAAATATCTTCTTACATACATCTGCTGGCATCTTGATGTAGAGCTCATGCCACAGCTTTCTACTCAGGTTCTTCAGTCTCTGTCAACTTGTGGAGGTATCTAGTTTTGCTAGATTAATAAGTAGTGCCCAAAAATCTATATCAAGACTCATCATTGACACTTGGGCCATACTAAAATCATAAAGCAAGGACTCATATGGATCCAATGTTGACTTCTCTGGTCCAGACCCAGCTTCTGAGCTGGGGGATGAGTTTTGTCTGGGATGTACTGAAGATGAGCTGAAACTTAGTATAAAGACCATAGTGACATATTTGGATACTTATACAGTAGTGTATTGGCATCAACCTGGTCTTATATGAAATATAAGTAATAACTGATGTGATTGCTGAATATTCCTTATATTATGCATGATGCATCTTGGATTGCATTGACACAGGTCAGATTGCATCAATGGCAGATTTCCTATCTGATTATAGACTTGTGAGTAAAGCATCAATAAAGATACCAAGTTGTTGTTTGAGGTTGATTTTTGCAAGATAATGATGGGATACATGGCAATTGATGGGGATTTGATCATAATATATGGAAAATCAGATAAATAAGGCTGATTACACCAAATTGATTCAAATCACCTCAGCCCAATCTCCTACCAATCTTGCTATGACTTAATAATCAGAATGGTCTTTTCTCATCAATCCCATCACTATTTCTGGATTTCCTTGTGACTCACTAGAGGAGATCTATACCAAGTACTGTGGACTGCCTACCTCAAGCAACTCAAGGAGATCCCTGGTTAAGCTTCTTTGCTATTACAAGAACTATTGCAACACAAGGTTTCATCCTATCATCCATGGCAACAAAAGTCCTAGAAGCTCTCATTCCCAGCTGACAGTAATGGAGAACCACATTGCAGAGGGTATGAATGACTTAGAGTAAGCTTGGAATACTAGGCTCAGAAGCTCAAATAGACTTCCATATCTTAGAGTGTTCAGCAACAGGCTCCATATAAGGTGTATTTTGGATACCTTCCCAATCAGTATTAACAGACCTTCTAGAGGGCAGAGGTACTTTTATTCTGACAACTACAAGGCACACTGTGTGAAGTTTCAAGCACTGTCTGACATTGAGGGTAACATCTTCTGGTTTAGTGGGCCATTTGCTGGAAGTAGGCATGAAAAAGCACTTTGGGTAGAGATTAATCCAGAATTCAGTAGAGGGAGAAATGTATGGCAGACCTAGCTTACATAGGAGTGGATTGCCAGATACTAGAATGTACTGCAGCTTGTAGGTAACCAAGGGATGGTGTGCTTGGCAGGAAGCAGAGGCTCTACAGTGAGATAATGAATCATTTCAGAGTTAGGGTAGAGCATACGTTTGGATAATTGAAGAGATTTAGCAAGTTGCTAGGTAAATATAGATGAAAGTCATATATAGGAGAAAGCAGCACAGCAGGTAAAGTAGTTAAGATACTTATCAATGCACAGTATATCTGTACAAGAAGGCATCTGCAGAGAGAAATGTGTCTGGAGCATTATTGTAGAAAATGTAGTGCCAGATAGATCCAGCACTATAAATAGGCTGGCACTATGTGACACTATCCAACAGAGCAAGTCTATTAAATCAATGAGGGAAAACCACATGGTCCACTTGTTATCCCATTCACTTTTAATTTCTCAAAGACTCTTGCAACAGGTTATGAGCCCCAAGCTGTCATTCTCAGCAATGGCTACTACTGTTATTACTGGAACTTTTCCCTCCACTGAAAAGCTGGATGGATTGAGTTTCCTAGTGTGGAAAGTAAAGATGAAGATGATGCTGCAAGTAAGAGGCCTTACAGATGTTCTCATAGGAGAATAATCTCCTCCTAAGAATGTTGGGGACGAATCTTCAAAATACCACAAGAAAAAACAAAGTACTTCTACCTGCAGTTTCCTTAATGTCAAGGCAAATTGCTAATTCAATGCTCAAGAGGAATACCAGCAAAAAATGCCTGGAAGGCACTGGAAGACACATACTAGTCATGTTTGGCTGCCAAGATGGTGAATTCTAGGCAGAAATTCTTTACCACAAAGATGTTACCAGGAGAAGAAGTGAAAAGTCTAATCAACAGAATTTCCCTGCTGGTGGATGAGATGGAATCTGTGGGTGCTATGAGTAGACTCAAGGTAGGGGAATAGTGCTAGGCAAGGCAAGACCAAGAAAGAACCTAGGTATGGATCAACAAGGCAAGGCAGATTTCTACGGCAAGGCAGTTGATTCAAGACCTGTATTTATCAGACTGAGGAGTACATAAGAGGGAGATAAGACTCTATTACTTATGGGGTTCTGGGGTGAGGCACAGTAAGTGTGTCAAGATAGAAATATATTAAGGACAGACTAGAACATCACATTGGGATATGCAAAGAGTCAGCTGATCAGGTAACTATGTCATGTAATATGTATTTATTAAATATGGTATTGATTGACATATATTACAAAGTGAAGCTTCTGTAGAATGATCCATTAAGTAACATTGACTTATAGCCTTCCAGAAGTTGCTAGAATATAGTAGAACATTCTATAAGGAATTGGGACTTCTTCACCAGCTTGATTCAGACAAATCATGAATGGTTAAGAATGTCACGTAATTGTGACACTATTCTCCTCTTTGGAGGGGCCTTCCTCAAGCTTTTGGCTTTGGCTTGTTGGGGTATGGGAGGTGAGATAGTGCAACTAGAACTTGGAAGTTTGTCATGTTTGTTGCAGGTTCCCAAGTTTGGTCATTTGGGCAATAACCAACCTAGTCTACCAGGTGGTGAAGTTATGATCTGATGTACTTCAACTGCTTGTACCCCTCATGGGCTAAGGATAGTTAATTCTGAGTGCTTCTTTGATTTCTAAAATTGCTGATGCATGTTTAACTGCTGGGGGCTCACAGGGTTGTTGGAATCTAAATATTAAATTACAGATGAAAACCATCAGTTGCATAGAATGAGATGAGACCAGTTGCACTATGACATATATTGCTGTAGGCAAATTCCGCAAGTGTTAGCAGCTTGGTCCAGTTGTCTTGCCAATAGGTGATAGAGCACTGGAAGCATTATTCAAGGATCTGGCTAATTATTTCAGTCTGACCATATGACTGAGGATGAGGTGTTTCCAGAATTTGATATGAACTGGGGTCCTCTATCAGATACAATATAACTTGGGATACCATGGAGCAGGAGAATACTCTTGATTACTAAGTGGCAGCTTCCTTGGTATCAATATTCTTGCAGGGAATGAAGTGAGCCATCTTTGTGTGTCTATCTGCCACTACCAGAACTGAATTAATTTGGTTGAATTCTGGGTGGTGGGTTATGAAGTCCATTGAAATTGACTATCATTAACGGTCAGGGATTGGCAAGGGATAAAGAAGTCCATATGGCTGGTGTCTGGCAGATTTTCCACAATTACATGTATCTCACAACTGGAGGTACTCCTTAAAAGGGATATCATCTTGGGCCACCAGAAGTCTCTTGTGATTGCATTCATGGTTTTGGCAGTACCTAAATTTCATACAGCCATAGAATCATGGCAAGAACTTATAATATCCAGCTGGGCCTCAGGGTCTGGGACAAATAGTTGGTGCTTGCAATAGATGATGTCATTGACTAGATGTAGGTGTTGGAGGTTTGGGAGCCTGGGTGGTGGGTCAGTGGGAGACTTGAGATATTTTTTGATTGTAGCAGCTGTGGAATTGGTGACTTTGCTGGTCTTTACTTTCTCAGGGGTTAAAGGAGTTATACTACTAGAGGACTGGGTTGCCAGGAATTCAAAGTGTCTTTTGTTGAGTACAGGGTATTTCATTTGCTGATAGTCATCATCCCCTTTGTCTATGGAATACTCCACCATTCTGGACAAGGCATCAGGTTTTCCTGGTCTCACTGGTCTATAGGTAATGGCAAAGTGAAAGCTAGACAGGAACAGGAACCATCTAGCTTGACTCTGCTTTAGTACTTTTGAGGTGGTCAAGCACTCAAGGTTCTTGTGGTTACAGAAGATCTTTATCTTTTGGGCTACACCGTCAAGGTGGTGGTTCCATTGTTCATAGGCAACAATGATTTCAAGTAGTTCCTTGTCATAGATATTATTGTTTACTTCAGCCCAAGTAAATTTCCAAGAGTAAAATACAATAGGGTGTAGCACATTCTTGTCATCATACTGGGAAATGATGGCACCAAGGGCAAAGTCAGACGCTTTGGTATCTATGATGATAGGTTTCTCAAGGTTAGGGTGGCAAGCAGGGGGGCACACAAGGAGGATATCTTGACAGAATCAACTGACACAAACTGTTGCTCATTCCAGGCAAAGGGCAGATTCTTATGAGTGAGCTTTGTCAAGGGGGTGGCAATCTCTGAGTGATTGGCAATAAATCTATGGTAGAACTTGGCAAATCCAAGAAAGGAGTGCACTTATATTACAGAACAGGGAGTCTTCCAGGACTGGATGGCTTCTACTTACTTGGGGTCCATTCTTGTTCCATTTGAGCTTATAAGATAACCCAGGGGCACAACATCTTTCTGTCCAAACTCACTTTTTTCCAGTTTAGCAAAGAGGCATGCACTTTCAAGCTTGGTCAAGACTCCCTGTACATGGAAATTATGTTTTTTTTGAGTCTTTGGGTAGGTTAGTAGTTCATCAAGGTAGATAACCACAGATTGGTCAAGGCACTCAGCATATATGTCATTTATCTGGGCCTGAAAGACAGCCATTAGGATTAAAATATTAGTTAGTGTAGGTGGAGTGTTGAATATTGGACTATTTGATATCATTCAGCAGCTAAAAATATAGCTAACAATTCTGAACTACTCTAGGTCACTGTAGCACTGACTTACGGCACTAACTTTGCCACTTTCTTCAGATCTATGCTCCTGTGATTAGTCCCCATGAGTTGAGATCAAATTAACACTTTTACCAAACATTATGTACTGACCCTGAAGCTATCACAGAATTCTACTGAATGTTGAGAAATCCACCTTACTTGATGTTAGAGCTATATTTCTCCCACAAAGGTCTAAGTAATGAGCTTTTGTATGAATAAACAGCTATTCAATTGGTATCACTATTTCTTGATGAGGAAGAAGCCAGCTGATGACATGCTACAACTTATTACCGGAATGGAGACACTTGCAGAAGAACTTTACATCATTAATGCTGTTGTAGATGATAAAGCAAAAATATTCTGTCTGCTTAGCAGCCTACCAGACAAGTATGAGTCATCAGTTCTTTTGAAAGCAGAAGACAACTTGACTTTAGACTATGTCAGAGGAAGACTTCTCCATGAAGAGTTCAGACATAATGGTCAAACAGAGAGATTGAAGACAATGCTTTATTAAGCTCAGAAAGGCACGCAGAAATGAAGAGTAAGTAACAAAACCAAAGAAAAGCCTGGCTGTTGTAACTACTGTAAGAAGCCAGGCCACAGGGTAAGAGAATGCAAGAAGAAAAAGCAGGCAAAAAGCAGAAACTGGTGCAAGTAGCCAAAGTGATGAATGGTATATGGACTCTGGAGCATCACTGCATATTTGTGATATTAGGGAACAGGTCAGCAAATTAAAGACTATTCCTCTAAGAAAGGTTTATCTGGGAGACAACTCTGTACTGAAAGCTACCACCAGTGGATCTATACAACTGAATATGAGCTGTATCACAAGGGCTACAACATCTAAACTAAATAACATCATCTGTGAACATGAAATAGCTAGGAACCTACTCTTGGTCAGTAAAGCAACTGCCCAGGGACTGGAATTTGCTTTTACTAAGCTGAGCTGCTCAATATTGAGTGAAAATGGACAAAAATTAGCTTTGGCTATTAGAGATCACAATATATACAAGTTACAATGCAAGACCTTTGTACCTGAGTATGTTGACATTCCCAAAACCAATGAAACCAACTGGGAGACATGCCATTGGAGACATAGGACACCTTGAAGAACAGAAAATGAGCTAATTGGTGAAAAATTAGCATGCTATGGGCCTAAATTACTCACTATCCAGTCAAATTGAGTGTCTGTAAGGAAAGCCCATATGGCAAACAAGCTAGGCAATATTTCAGAAGCTCAGGAGGCATCAACACCACCAAGATATTGGCAACTGTATACTCAGACATATGTGGCCTCATGATAACATTATCCTTTAGAGCCAAGAGATACTTTATGACATTTATAGATGATAAGACAGGATGTAAGTGGGTGTTCTTCCTCATGACAAAGATGAGGCTTTAGAGATGTTTAAGCTCTTTAAGAGCATGGCAGAGACACAAACTAGGTGTGAATTGAAGGTACTACAAAGTGACAATGGAGGGGAATACTGCTCAAAGGAGTTTGCAAAATACTGCTCATCAACTGGTACACTTCAGCAGACCACTGTTCCACATACTCTACATCAAAATAGAGTAGCTAATAGAGCATTAGTAGAGATGTGAAGATCAATGATACATGATACAGGAATGGACTACATGTTTTGTGCTGAATCTGTTGCTATCACTGAATACATCAAGAGTATATGTCCAACAACATCACTTGTAATGCTACACCTTTTGAAGCATATACAGGCAGAAAACCAGGCCTCTAGCTCCTCAGGATCTTTGGCAGTGATGCTGCTATCACATCCCTGACAAAAAATGCTCAAAGATACAACTGGAGAGTAGAAAAGGGATCTTTCTTGGATACTGTAATAATACTAAAGACTACAAAGGGTATGATGGCAAAATTCAGAAGCTGATCAAGAGCAGGGATGTTGTATATGATGAGTATTTTGATCAGAAAGCCACTCAAATCATTGGTCAGCTGCCTGGTGATGCAATCAACACTAAGAGGAAGATACCTACTTAATTCAGCCAGATACAGAAAATAACTCTACCACTTCCAGATCAGAGCAGATTGTCCCGGTTAGGAGATCTATCAGTATAAGAAATACCCCTAGATCCTGGTGGCAGATATGCAATCATCATGAAGAAGCTTATCTGGCCATTTATGCCAAACCTCAGAATCTGGAACAGGCAATGCAAAGTACAGATGCTATTATGTGGCAACCAGCCATGCAGGAGGAGTACCAATCTGTTACAAGTGTTAGTATAATAGTTGCAGAGGAATAGGAAGTTTAGCTAATATTATATTAACTCAAACTTGAACTGATTTTTATTAAGGTTCCAGCAGCTCCTGATATACTTTTTACCAATCAATTGCTGACTAATTGTATCTCCTAATGTAGGCTGTGGCTGATGAATCATTTGATTGCATCATCATCACTCAATAAGATCCTCCTTAATATATCTGTTTCTGTCTGATAAGGATCTGCCAGTTCATTTCCTGGCTAATGCTATTGATTTGATAGATTACCATGATATACTGATAGGCTAAACATATAACTGATTTTTGTGACTAAGAACTGATCAAACTTAATCATTCAAGCAGTATCATAACATTTTCCCATACTACATTTGAGAGGATACTCCTGAATCTCTTTTCTTGTGATACCAATATGATGATGGTTCAGTATTGTTGGCAAGTCTTGCAAGCTTGAGTCTGTCTCTATGAACTAAATCTTTTGGTATATTGCCTTGTTGTCCACTAGTTGGTAAGTTGCAAATGGACATTCTCTGATGATCTTAAATGGTCCCATGCATGGTGGCTCAAGCTTTTTCCAAGTGTTGTTTTGCAGCAATACAAAGTTCCCAGCTGCCAATGCTTCTAGTGATATAGTCTTATCAAATCTCTGCTTTGTATTTTCTGCACTTTGAGATACTCTGGCCTGTGCCTTTTGAGGCCTTTGTTCCAGCTGCTGGTGTCTACTTGGCTGACTTAACTCATCTTCTAAGATGTCTGCAAGCTTTGGTTATGTGAGATCTCCTGGAATTGTTAGTTCACATCCATATACCAAGTAAAATGACAATTGTTGCATGTGTTATGTACACTAATACTGCATGCAAAAAGTGCTTGGTCTACATACTCATCCCATTGACTGACAACTCCATTTGCATACTTGATCAGCATTTTTTCATATAATCTATTAAACCAGTTGAATACTTTATTGATTGGCTGAAAGAAAGAACTTGTAAGGAAGTGATATATCAAAGACCACAGACTATTGCAGAAGCCATCAGGATTGCCACTGACTATGACTCAGCTATGTTTGGAGTTGGGAAGCCCACAATGACAAATCAGAGAGGCTACAATCACTATGCAAGAAGACAATCAGAAGCAGTGCCAATGGAAATAGATGCTATGCAGAAGAATCCCACCTCAGAAGAATGTAAGAAAAAGGACTTTGTTTCAATTGCCACCAGCAGGGACATATTGCAAAGTTCTACCCTCAGAGAGGAAATGACACCAGCCGTCAAGAACCTTTAACCATATTAAAGCCCTGAGCATAGTAACATGGAGGGTGAACTTGAAGAAGACTCAGAACTCACCTTCCATATGACAGAACAATACCTTTCCCAGATGACCTCAAACTCAGAAAAGCTAGTATACTTGAATGAAGTAATCAATGGAGTACCTGCCATGATCATGATTGAAACAGGAGCATCATATGAGTACATGTCAGAGCAATTTGCTTTGAAAGCCAGAATCAACTTGGAACCCACCAAATCAACTTCAGTCTCAACAGCTGATGTGAACTTTCACATAATCAACCGTATTACTCCGCCAGTAAGGATGAAGATCAATGACTATGAAAAAGATCTACAGGCCTATATATTTGGGAACTGCAAGGTTGACCTTGCACTTGGGACAACCTGGCTATTTTGTTGTAATCCATCAATCAACTGGAGAACACATGCTACTCAGATCCTGAAGGACAACAAGACTTATGAGCTATTACCTGCCAAACTGGATTTTAACTTGGTCAATTCCAGTGTTTGTGAAACAAATGAACTTAGCAAGACACAGCTCTGTAGAGCACTAAGAAAAGGTAGCCAGATGTTCCTCATGGCAGTATTACAGAAGGATTCTTCTACTCCAGTACCCTAGATGGTCCATAGTCTTTTGAAGGAATATTCAGACATATTTCCAGATGAGCTTGTAAGCCTACCACCAGTCAGAGATGTGGATCATGCCATTGAAATTGGGGACAACCCTAAAGTGAGTAAGACAACTTAAAGAATGAGTCAATTGGAGTTGGAAGAGATGAAGAGACAAAAAGATCAGTTACTGGAGCAAGGATATGTCAGACCTAGCAAGTCACCTTGGGGAGCACCAGAGCTTTCTGTGAAGAAGAAGGATGGAACACTTAGGATGTGCATTGACTACAGCGCCCTCAACTTGGTTACCGTGAAAAATAAGTGCCCCATACCTTGGATTGATGAGCTTTTGGACCAACTCAATGGAGCCACTATTTTCAGCAAGATTGACCTCATGTCAGGATACAGCCAGATTAGGGTAAAGCCAGAAAACATCCCTAAAGCAGCATCCAGGACCAGATATGGCCATTACAAGTACTTAGTCACAAGTTTTGACCTCACCAATGCCCCTGTAACATTCATGACCCTGATGCAGACTGTCTTCCAGGAGTACTTAGACAAGTTTGTGATAATCTACCCAATTGATATATTGATATATAGCAAGACAGAAGAGGATAACTTGGTGCACATTGAAAAGGTCTTGAAGAAGCTAAGAGAGAACAAGCTTTATGGCAAGCTACCCAAGTGTGAATTACTCAAGGAACACATTGAATACCTGGGGCACATAGTGACTAGCACAGGAGTAACCTTAGACCCCAAGAAGGTTGATGTAATCAAGAATCTGAAGCAGCCCCATGGCATATTATAACTCAGATCATTTCTTGGAATGGTTTCCTATTATTGGAGATTTGTCAAGTCCTTTGCAAGTATTGCAGCCCCTTTAACTGATATCCTCAAGAAAGACAATACCTACAAGTGGGACATAGCTTGTGAGACTGCCTTCCAGATGCTCAAGAATAAACTTGCTAAACTGCCAAGCTTGAGAATACATGACTTCAGAAAAGAGTTTACTCTATGCATGTTGCAATAACTAGGAGTCCACCTAATTATTGATATATTATGAACTAGCACTTAGTCAAATGATATATTTCAGATTATCAACATGGAAATTAGTTTGTAAGATATTTACTAATTATTAGGAATTACAGAAGTACAGAATTTTAGGAAAATCTGAAACTTGTCCAAATGAGCTGAAACTTGGCACATGTACTCCTGAGACTCCCCTAATAATGACCAATTAGTCACATTTACGTAGTTCTGTAATAAGTATAAATACTGTGTTGCACCTCAATAAAACATCAAGTGAATATCAAGGAAATCTTCTAATTCTCCAATTCACTTCCAATATATCTCTCTAATATTTCAACTGTGTACAGATGCTTCCAATTATGCAATTGATGGAGTGTTGAACCAAGAACATGAGGGAAAGGACTACCCTGTGGCCTTTGAGTCCAAGAACTGAACTCAGCAGAACAAGACTATCCAGTGTATGAGAAGGAGATGCTTGCTAAAATACACTGATCGAAGACATGGAGATGCTATATTGAAGGAGTCAAATGCACTGTGAAAACTGATTATGGCTCCCTCAAGTATATATTTACTCAGAAGGTACTCTCTAGAAGAATGACCAGATGGAGTTAATACATCCATAACCTTGTGAAAGCCAGAGCATGGTGACCCAGAATGAAACATGACATTGAGAAGCTGGTGAAAGCATGCCCAAATTGCCAAATCAACCAAGGCCAACCACAGAGAATTACTGAACTCTTTCCCTTGGAGTCTGTAAGATTATTTGGAAGATGGGGAATTGACTTTATTGGAAGACTGCCAACTACCAGGAAATGCAACTGTTGGATGCTAGTAGCAATTGACCATGCCACTAAATGGTCAGTTGCTAAAGCTGTACCTATAGCCAGTGAACAAGAAGTTGCAAGTTTGATGTACCATGAGATCCTTATGAAGTTTGGATGCCCTGCAGAGATTCTATCCAATAGAGATGCAAACTTTATGGCAAAGACATTGAAAGCTTACCTGAAAATGCAGCATATCAAACACCTGAAAACCTTGGCATATCACTCCAGAACTAATGGAGTCACTGAATGGTTTAATGGATTATTTGGAAAAATGATGACCAAGTATGCAAATGGAGCTGTCAGTAGATGGAATGAGTATATAGACCAAGCACTCTTTGCATGCAGAGTCAGAGTACACAACACCACCCAGCAATCACCATTTTACTTAGTGTATGGATGTGAACCAAGGATTCCAGGAGATCTCACACAACCAAAGCTTACAGACACCTTAGAAGATGAACTCAGTCAGCCAAGTAGACACCAGCAACTGGAACAAAGACGTCAAGAGGCACAAACCGAAGTATCTCAAAGTGCAGAAAAGATGAAGCAGATATTTGATAAGACTATAGTACCAGAAGCATTGACAGCTGGGAACTTTGTATTGCTAAGAAATTACACTTGGAAGAAGTTTGAGCTACAATGGACAGGACCATTCAAGATTATCAGAGAATATGCATTTGCAACTTACCAACTAGTGGACAAACCAGGAAATATTGGGAAGACTTGGTGCATAGCAACAGACTCAAGCTTGCAAGACTTACCAATAATACTGAACCATCAAGATATTGGTATCACAAGAAAAGAGATTCAGGAGAACCCTCCCAACTTTAGTAGGGGAGAATGTTGTGATCTGCTGCTTAAATGGTTAAGTTAGATCAGTTTTTAGTCAAATTAATAGTTATATGCCTAGCTTATAAGTACATCAGTATTATCTCTGAAATCAGTAGCATTGTTCACAAATTAATCAGCAGATCCTTATTAGACAGAAATATATATATTAAGTAGATTCTAATTGGGTGATGATGATACAATCAAATGAGCCATCAGCCACAGCCTGCATTAGGAAGTACAATTAGTCAGCAATTGATCTGGCAAAATGTACATAAGGAGCTGCTGAAACCTCAATGAAGATCAGGTCAAGTTTAAATGAATACAATACTATCTAAACTTCCTATTTGTCTATAACTCTTATACCAAGACTTGTAACACCAAGATGATATGCTAAGGTTCTCAAGTGTTTGATCTGCTGCATTTCCAGTTAAGCTTCCAATGTCTTTGCCATAAGGTTTGCTCCTCTATCAGATAAAATCTCTTCAGGGCATCTAAAATGCATGTGGATCTCCTAGTAGATGAAACTTGCAACTTCTTGCGCACTGGCTACATGTACTGCTTAAGCCACGGACCATTTAGTGGCTTGGTCAATTGCTACTAGGATCCAATGGTTGCATTTCCTGGTGGTTGGCAGTCTTCCAATAAAGTCAATTCCCCAGCTTTCAAATATTCTTACAGGCTCCAAGGGAAAGAGTATGGCAATTCTCAGTGGTTGGCCATGGTTTATTTGGCAATTTGGGCATGTTTTCACTAGCCGCTCAGTGTCTTGTTTCATTCTAGGCCACCATGCTCTGGCTTTCACATGGCTGTAGATTCCTGCAATTGCACAATGTTCATATTCATTATGAAGCTTATGTTTTAAACCCAGGCATGCAATATAAGGGCAATAGGCAATTGGGCTTCAATCAATAATTTGGTAGTGTGTTTCATCCTGAACCACAAATTTGCTGGCTTCATCCTGGATTATCTTCTTAATCTCCTCATTTGGTCCTCCAAGTACTTTGGTAATAGGCTAGGCCAATCTGATTCATACACCAAGTTGAGTTGTGCAACTGGTTCTAATCTTGATAAGGCATTGGTAACCTTGTTGTTTTTCCAGGGCTGTAGACAATCTTCAAATCAAATTTTTGCTGAATGTATTCCCTCCATCTTGCCATTCTTCTAAAGAGTATCTTCTAAGTAAATGTATACTTGAGTAAGGCTAGTATTGTATTTGCTAAACTTGAACAGATTGTTATTAAGGTTCCAGCAGCTCCTTTTGCCTGATCAATTGCTGACTAATTGTCTTTCCTAAACTAAGTTGTGGCTGATGATGATGAAATATTGGACTATTTGGTATCATTTGGCAACTAAAAATTTACTTAACAATTCTGGACTAGTCTTGATCACTGTGGGACTAATATACAGCTCTAACATTGCACTTTCTCCAGATATATGATCTTGTGATTATTCCCCTATAGTCAGGATTAAATCAGCACTATTACCAAACATTATGTGCTAACCCTGAAACTGTTACAGAATGCTCCTGAATATTGAGAAACCCTCCTTACTTAGTGTTACAGCTGTATTACTTCTACAAAGGTATAAATACTGAGCTTCATTATTAATAAACAACAGTTCAACTATTATCACTATTTCTTGATAAGCTCCTTATATCCAAATCACTTCTTAAATTGCAACAGGTTGTAAGCCCCAATTGCCTTAATCTATTCTAAAGATGACTTTTACCAGCAAACAGAACAACACAAACATCTTCCCTGTAAAGGAGAGGTTTGATGGAAAGAACTACAAACTTTGGAGAATCAAGATGCAGATCCACCTTGAAGAAAGGAAGCTTTGGAATATAGTAATAGCAAAAGAAGTTGAGCCCAAAGGAACAGCAGAAGAAGTGGAGAAGTTTCAAGAGAAGGAGAGAAAGACCTTTAATGCCATATGTATCAATGTGCAATATTACTTCATTGGACAAATCCATGCCTCAAATACTGCCATAACAACATGGGAATCCTTAGAGAAGATCTTTAGGGCAAAATCAGTATCAAGCAAGCTTTATTTGAAACAAAAGTTCTTCAACATGAGGAAGAAGCCAGATGATCACATGCTGCAACTCATTACCAAAATGGAGACACCTGCAGAAGAACTTTACAGTATTAATGCTGGTGTAAATGATGAAGAAAAGATACTCCGTCTGCTTTGCAGCCTACCAGACAAGTATGAGCCACTCATACTTTCTTTTGAAAGCCAAGAAGACAACTGGACTTTAGACAATGTCAAAGGAAGACTTCTTCATGAAGAACTCAGACATAATGATCAAGCAGAGAAAATTGAAGATAATACTTTATTCAGTTCAGAAAGGCACTCACAAAAGAAGGGAAAACAACAAAACCAAAGAAAACCTGGTTGCTGCAACTATTATAAAAAGCCAGGACACTGGGCAAGAGAATGCAAGAAGAGACAAGCAGACAAAAAACAGAAACCAGAGCAGGCAAACCATACAAATACTGATGAGCAGTTATTTGTAACCATACAAGAAAGTGCAGGTAACCAAAGTAATGAATGGTATATTGACTATGGAACCTCACAGCATATTTGTGGTATAAAGGAGTGGTTCAGCAACTTAAAAACTATTCCTGTAAGAAAGGTTTATCTGAGAGATAACTCTGCTCTGGAAGCTACGGCAAGTGGGTCTATACAACTAAATATGAGCAATAGCTCAGGGGCAACTACAGCAAGACTCACTGACATACTCTATATACCTGAAATAGCTAAGAACTTACTCTCAGTCAGTAAAGCAACTGCTCAGGGACTGAAATTTGTTTTTAATAAAATGAGCTGCTCAATATTGAGTGAGAATGGACAAAAATTATCTTGGGGAATCAGAGATCACAATATATTCAAGTTACAATGCAAGATCATTGTACCTGAGTATGTCAACATTGCTGAAACTGATGAAACCAACTGGGAGACGTGGCATAGGGGGCTAGGACACATTGGGGAACAGAAAATGAGCCAATTGGTCAAAAATCCGCTTGTTTTGGGCATAAAATACTCAATTCCAATCAAATTGAATGTTTGTAAGGGATGTTCATATGGCAAACAAGTTGGCAATGTTTCAAGAGCTCAGAAGGCATCAATACAATCAAAATATTGGCTAGTGTACACTCAGACATATGTGGCCCCATGAGAACACTGTCCTTTGGAGCCAAGAGATACTTTATGATGTTTATTGATGACAAAACAAGATGTACATGGGGGTACTTCCTCAAAACAAAGGATGAAGCTTTAGAGATGTTTGAGAACTTCAAGAACATGGCAGAAACACAAATTGGGTGTAAATTGAAGGTACTACAAAGTGTCAATGGAGGAGAATACTGCTCAAAGGAGTTTGCAAAATACTGCTCATCTACTGGTACACTTCAACAGTCCACAGTTCCTCATACTCCACAGCAAAATGGAGTAGCAGAATGTCAAATAGAAAAATAGTATAGATGGGAAGATCTATACTACATGATAAGGGAATGGACTACAAGCTTTGGGTTGAATCTATTGCTACCAATGTATACATCAAGAACATATGCCCAACAACAGCACTACACAATTCTATACCCTTTGCAGCTTATACAGGCAAAAAACTAGATCTCCAGCACCTCAAGATCTTTGGCAGTGATGTTTTTTATCACATCCGTGACAATAAACGCTCAAAGTTGGAACCAAAGAGTAGGAAAGGGATCTTTCTTGGGTATTGTGAAGATACTAAAGGGTAAAGAGTGTATGATGGCAAAATTCACAAGCCGATCAAGAGCAGGGACGTTGTATATGAGGAGAATTCAGATCAGAAAGCCACAGATATCATTGGCCAGCTGCCTGATGATGCAATCAACACTAATGAAGAAGATACGTGCCAAATCCCGCCAGATACAGAAGATACTTCTACCAGTTCCAGATCAGAACAGATTTTCCCAGTTAGGAGATCTATGAGTGTAAGAAATGCCCCTGGATCCTGGTGGCAGACAACCAATGATCATGAAGAAGCTAATCTTGCCTTATGTGCCAAACCTGAGAATCTGGTACAGGCAATGCAGAGTCCAGATGCTACTAAGTGGCAACAAGCCATGCAGGAGAAGTACCAATCACTGATCAAGGCAAAAACGTGGGAACTGATAGATTTACCAAATGGGAGAAAGCTGATAGGATGTAGATGGGCCTACAAGATCAAGATAACCTCAAATGGTGCCGTTGATAAGTACAAGGCTAGATTGGTGGCTAAAGGCTATTCCCAGATCCAAGGACTAGACTTTAAGCAAAGATTTAGGTGACCAAGAGGCACTTATACAGACAAAATCAGATCTCTTCAGCAAGTTTGAGATGAAAGATCTTGGAAAATTGAGCTATTTTCTTGGAATTGAGGTCAAATTTGACATACTTATGCAGAAAATTGCGCTGAGTCAGACTAAGTACATCTGGGACATTTGTAGAAGCTTCAAAATGGAAAATTGCAAATCTGCAGCTACCCCTTTGGACAATAACCTGAAATTAAGCAAATCTCAGCCAGTTATAGATGAAAATGGCCCAAATATGGACCAAAACTTTCCCTATCAATCAATAGTTGGTAGCCTAATGTACTTGATGGTGTCTTCACGTCCAGATATTTCAGTGCCAGTTGGAAAAGTCAGTCAATTCATGCAAAACTACAGATTAGATTAAATTATAATAGTCAAGCAAATCTTCAGATATCTACAAGTCACCATCAAGATGGTACTGGAATACTCTGGAGCTGCTAATAGAAAAATATGCAATGGTTATAGTGATTCAGATTAGGGTAGGGATCTGATTGACAGAAGCTCTATGGCTACAAAATTATTCAAAGACTTAGGTTTTATTTCAGATGAAACAACATCTATTTATAAGGATAATCAATATTGTATTTCATGAGCTAGAAATCTTATTAATCATGCCAGAACTAAGCACATTGATATACAGCATCACTTTGTGAGGAAAGCTGTAGAAAATAACTTAGTAGAGTTAGTGTACTGCCCAACTAACAAAATGGTGGCAGATATATTGACAAAACCACTAGCTAGGCCACAATTTGAGAATATCAGAGAGGAATTAGGATTAAGAGATTATTTAGTTGAGGGGGAGTGTTGAAATATTGGACTATTTGGTATCATTCTGCAGCTAAAAGTTTACTTAACAATTCTGGACTAGTCTTGGTCACTGTTGGACTAATTTACAGCTCTAACTTTGCCACTTTCTCCAGATCTTTGATATTATGATTATTCCCCTAAAGTCAGGATCAAATTAGCACTAATACTAACTATTATGTACTAACCCTGAAACTGTTACAGAATGCTCCTGAATATTGAGAAACCCTCCTTACTTAGTGTTACAGCTGTATTACTTCTACAAAGGTATAAATACTGAGCTTCATTATTAATAAACAACAGTTCAACTATTATCACTATTTCTTGATAAGTTCCTTATATCCAAATCACTTCCTAAATTGCTACAGATGACTCATTTGATTACATATTCATCACACAATAAGATTCTACTATATATATCTATTTCTGTCTGATTGGGATCTGCTGATTCATTTGCTGAATTATGCTGCTGATTTGATAGATAACACCACTACACTGATAGGCTCAATATGTAACTAATTATTTGGACTAAAAGCTGATCTAACTCAAATAATCAAGCAGTACATCATTACAAATCACTGGGCAAGGCAAAAATGTTGGAGCTGGTAGATTTACCAAATGGGAGAAAACCAATCAGATGTAGATGGGTCCACAGATCAAGATAGCCTCAAATAGTATGTTTGATAAGTACAAGGCTAGATTGGTGGTTAAAGACTATTCCCAAATCCAGGGACTAGACTTTAAGCAAACATTTGCTCCAGTTGCTAAGTTTAGCTCCATTTGGGCAGCTCTTGACCTGGCAGCTGTACATATTCTAGATCTTTACCAAATGGATCACACAACAGCCTTTCAGGTGGGGATTTACAGGTAATGATATATTTATGGAGCAACCAGATAGCTTTATCAATCTAAAAGGCCCCCATAAGGCGTGCAGACTCAGGAAAATGTTTCATGGGCCTAAGCAGGCACCTAGAGCATAGTATAACCAGATTAATACATATCTGGAGAAGATTGGGTTCATTTGTAGCACTGCAGATCACAGTATATATGTGAAGCAGCTCAAAAAGGTGTGATCATTGTGGTTCTTTATGTGCACAACCTACTAATAGCTAGAAGTGATCCTGAGGCACTTGAACAGAAAAAATCAGATTTCTTCTGCAAGTTTGATATGAAAGATCATGGAAAATTTAGCTATCTACTTGGAATTGAAGTCAAATCTGACTTACCTACTCAGAAGACTGTACCAAGTCAGTCTAAGTACATCAGGGAAATTCTTAGATGCTTTAAATGGACAATTGCAGACCTGCAGCTACCCCTATGGAAAATAATCTAAAGTTCAGCAAAACTCAGTCAGCTTTAGGTGAAAACAGCTCAAATATGGACCATAACCTTCCCTACAAATAGCAATTTTTGCCTGATGTACCTGATGGTGTCTACATGTCCAGATTTTGCAGTGTCAGCTGGAATAGTCAGTCAATTCATGCAAAACTACAGATTAGATTAAATTATAATAGTCAAGCAAATCTTCAGATATCTACAAGTCACCATCAAAATGGTACTGAAATACTCTGGAGCTGCTAATAAACAAATATGCAACGGTTATTGTGATTCAGATTAGGGTAGGGATCTGACTGACAGAAGCTCTACTACTCTATTTCTTTGTGCTGGTGCAGCTATTACTTGGAGTTGCAAGAAACAACCCAGAGTGGCCCTATCTTCAACTGAAGCTGAATATATGGGCACTTGTCAAGCAATTAAGGAGGCTATATGGCTACAGTGCTATTTGAGACTTGGGCTTTAATTCAGATGAACCAACATGTATTTACTGTTGTAAAAATTTGAAATCCCACCTCAATATTCACCTAACTTAGTCACTTAGATCATTACCCTCCAGTCCTAGAAAATACAAACAAATTCCTTGTTGGGATTTACTTAGACTAACATGAAAATTCTCAAAGTTGTCCAAACGGCCCCAAACTTTGCACACATGTTCTTGGGACCTTCCTTAACCTATTCTATGTGTTTGTAATGCCAAGATTAGGTAAAAGTATAAATACTACTTTTACATTCAATAAATCATTAAGTGAAAACCACATATTCTACTTGTTCTCCCAATCACTTCCAATATCTCTAAGACTCTTACAACAGGCTATGAGCCCCAAGCTGTCACTCTCTGCAATGTATACTACTGCTATTACTGGAATTTTTCCCTCTGCTGAAAAGCTGGATGAATCTAACTACCAAGTGTGGAAGGTGAAGATGAAGATGCTGCTACAAGAAAGAGGCCATTGGGATATTGTCATGGGAGAAGACTGCCCTCCTAAAAACATGGGAGAGGAAGCTTTGAGGTACCAGAAGAAAGAACAAAGTGCCTTTAACTGCATCTGCCTTAATGTCAAGGACAAATTGCTAATTCAATGCTCAAGAGCAAAAATAGCAAAGAATGCATGGAAGGAAATAGAAGACACCTACCAGTCATGTTCAGCAGCCAAGAAAATGTATCTGAGATGAAAATTCTTTACTACAAAGATGCAACCTGGAGAAGAAATGAAAAATCTAATTAACAGAATTACCCTGCTGGTAGATGAGATGGAATCTATGGGCATATCAACTACTGATGAGGATGTGCTAGTTACCATCCTGAATAGCCTGATAGACAAGTTTCAGGGCCTTGTATCAGCCCTAGAGTCCAGAACTGTAGATTTGACCTTAAATTATGTATATGGAGGGCTCCTGGATGAAGAGTTAAGAAATCAAGCGCCAATAAGAAGGAAGAAGAAAATGCTTTAATAAGCAATGATAGCCAACAAAGGAGGTACCCAAGACCCTACAAAGGCAACCAAAACCTGTTTTGCAACTACTGCAAAAGGAAAGGACTCACATCAGACCGGTGTCTCAAAAAGAAAGATTATCAGCAAAAGAAGCCTGAATATGGAAATACTGCATCAACTGAAGATAGACTATTCATATCTGCACAAAATATGACCACAAACAAAGATTCTCAGATGCTGTATATTGACTCTGGAGTATTTCAACACTTTACCCACCAAAAAGAACTTTTTACCCAATATTAAGAAATTCTAATTAAGAAGGTTTTCATGGGTGACAATAAAACACTTGATGCAGTGGGAGAAGGAACTATCCAAGTAAACCTTAGAAGCAGTGAAGGAAGCCATACACTGACCTTTAAAGAAGTACTCTATATACCAGCAATAGCCAAGAACCTACTCTTTGTAAGCAAGGCCACAGCAGAAGGACTCAGTTTTGGTTTTGACAATCTGGATGCAGGATCACTGATCAAAATGGTGCTCATATTGCTTTGGGCATCAGGGATCAGAATCTACACAAGTTGACTTATATTCCATCATATTTGGAAGCCATTATAAGTAACTTAATGAAGTAACACCAAGGCTTTGGCACAGGAGATTTGGGCACATCAATTTTGATTATTTGCGCAAAATGATCAAAGATCAGCTAATTTCTGCAGTGAAAATTAATCTCCCAGCTAAATTGGAGCACTGTGAAGCCTGCATATATGGGAAACCAGCCAGTCAACTGTTCAAGAGCTCTGGGTTAGTCAAAACTAAGAAAAAATTAGATCTAATTCACTCAGATCTGAGTGGACCTATGCTAAATTTATCCTTAGGCGGGATGAAGTATTTGATCACTTTTATTGATGATTATACAAGATAGACATAGGTCTACTTCATGGAGAGAAAGGCAGAAGCTCTGTCTAAGTTCAGGGAGTTTAAAGCCATGGTGGAGAGAGAAACTGGTGAAAAAATCAAGAAAATATGCTCTGACAATGGTGGAGAATATACCTCGAAACTCTTCATCCACTTCTGCAAATTTCATGGGAAAAAGCAGGAGACTACTGTACCATACTCCGCACAGCAAAATGGAGCAGCAGAACAGGCTAACAGAGCAATAATTGATATGGCAAGATTTATGATCCATGATCAAAAATTATCCTATGATTTTTGGGCAGAATCAGTTGCCACTGCTCTATACCTTAAAAATAGGAGTAATAACAAAATACTTTGTGATTCTACTCCATTTGAAACATGGTGTGGATACAGACAAAGTGCGGAACATCTAAGAATATTTGGGTGTATAGCATATGCCAAAAAACTGGCCGGAAATCAGTCAAAATTTGAGCCAAAAAGTGTAAAATGCATATTTTTGGGCTACTGCAATGAGAGTAAGGCATACAGACTCTGCAATACCAAAGCAAAGAATCTGATCATGTCCAGGGATATGTTGTTCGATGAAAATCCAAAATTTTTACAAAATTTTACATCAGATGATGACAAAAATCTGATCTCAAGTCCACCAATTGTCAGGATTGAATCAGAGCAAAATAATGAAACTTTTTTCACTCCAGAGGACTCTTCAACTGTGGCTCAGCCAGAATTGGTGCCCAGGAATATCCCAGAAGTGATCATTCCAGTATCAAATGCCCAGATATCCAATTGGACAAGAAATAGCCCAAATTACTATATCAATGAGGGTACAAACTTAGCCTATGCCTATTCAGTCCATATTAATGAATCCCAGACTGTAAAAGAGGCCCTAAATAACCCTCAGACAAAGTTTTGAAGATTGGCAATGACTGAGGAATATCAGGCCCTGATGGAAAATCAAACTTGGGACTTGGTCAAACTACCAAGCAACCAAAAATCAATTGGATGCAGATGGGTCTTCAAGACAAAACACAAGGCTGATGGTACAATTGAAAGATACAAAGCAAGACTTGTGGCTAAAGGATACTCTCAAACAAAAGGACTTGACTATACTGAGACCTTTGCACCGGTAGCCAAGTTTAATTCCATCAGATTAATATTGGCTATTGCAGCCAAATATAAGTTTTTTATTCACCAAATGGATGTAAAAACTGCAATTTTGAATGGAGAACTTGATGAGGACATGTATATAGACCAGTCTGATGGGTTTGTTGACCAAGATAACCCCCATTTGGTCTGCAAGCTTAAAAAGTCACTATGTGGTCTCAAACAATCTCCAAGAGCCTGGAATTGCAAGATAGATTCTTATTTGGAATCTTTGAGTTTCAAAAGGAGTAATGTGGACTATAGTATATACTACAAGTCAGATAGAGCAAATCCAGTTCTATTAGTCTATATGTGGATGATCTTATTACAGCCACCAATAATATAGAAACATTGGAAGAAACTAAATCCAGCCTATCTAAGGAGTTCAAAAAGTCCAATCTAAGAGAACTCAGTTCCTACTTAGGGAATAGGTTCTCCATAGACAGAAGTACCCAGACTATTACCCTCAATCAATCCAAGTATATTCAGGATACACTAAAGAAGTACCAAATTGAAGACTGCAAACTAGCAGCTACACCAATGGTGACAAACCTGAGCTTGGTCAAAACTTAACTAAACCAAGAGAGCTTGTTGCCATCTGAAAGCCCGGACTTCTCTTATCATACTATATTGGCAGTCTGATGTATGTCATGCTTGGAACATGTCCAGATATCTCATATTCAGTGGGAGTTGTCAGCCAACATATTCAGAATTATGGATCTGATCATATTGCAGTAGTTAAGCGGATTTTTTAGATACCTAAAAGGAACTGCTGATATCTGCTGAAGATACACTTATAAGAACTCAGAAAAGAATCTTGGGGACATTCTGATGCAGATTGGGGACAAAATTTGGAAGACAGAAGATCCACCACAGGATACACCTTTCTTTACTGTAAAGGGGCAATTTCATCAAATTCAAGAAAGCAACCAACCATAGCACTTTCTACCACAGAGGCAGAGTACATGGCTGCCTGTGAAGCTATAAAAGAAGCAATGTGGTTAAGAAAGCTTTTTATAGATTTAGGCCTATGTCAAAAAATGCCTATTACTTTATTTCAAGATAATCAAGGATGTATACAATTAGGTAGAAATCCAACTTCTCATGCTAGAACCTAGCACATAGATGTTAGACATCACTTTATATGTGAAGCTATAGAGAATAACCTAGTTAACTTAGCTGACTGTGCTACAGAAGTAGTGATTGTAGACAAATTTACCACTCCATTAGCTAGAGACAAGTTTGGATATCTTAGGTCAAATTTAGGCCTAGTCAGTATGAGCATTTAGCTGAGTGGGAGTGATGTAAAAATTGGTAATTCCACCTAAATATTCATCTAACTTAGTCACTTATGTCATTACCTTCAAATCCTAGAGAATACTGACCAAATTCCTTGTCAGGATTTACTTGGAATATTTTCACCAAAATACCAGGTGCCCAGAATATGAGAATTCTCAGAGTTGTCCAAACAGCCCCAAACTTTGCACACATATTCTTGGGACCTTCCTTAGTCAATTCTACATGTTTGTTATGCCAAGACCGTGTAAAAGTATAAATACTACTTTTACATTCAATAAATCATTGAGTGAAACACATAATCTACATGTACTCCCAATTACTTCCAATATCTCCAAAGTTCTTACAACACAAATCTCCCAGGCTAGAGCATTGGTACTTCCTCATTTAAGCTACTTATATTAGCTTCCAGATATGAAGGAGTATAAGTCAAATTGTACAGATTCTGAGCTCTAATACCCAAAGCAATATGAGCATCATCT
>MCFE01000672.1:0-47439 GCA_002104905.1 Basidiobolus meristosporus CBS 931.73
ACCAAGTGTGGAAGGTGAGGATAAAGATGCTTCTACAAGATAAAGGCCTTGAGGATATTGTCATGGGAGAAGAATGCCCTACTAAGAATGTTGGAGAGGAAGCCTTAATGTACCAGAAGAAAGAGCAAAGTGCCTTCAACTATATTTGCCTTAATGTTAAAGACAAATTGCTAATTCAATGCTCAAAAGCAAAAATAGCAAAGAATGCCTGGAAGGCATTAGAAGACACCTACCAGTCATGCTCAGCTGCCAAGAGAATTTATCTTAGACAATAATTCTTTACTACAAAGATGCAGCCCGGAGAAGAAATGAAAAATATAATTTACAGAATTACCCTGCTGGTGGATGAGATGGAATTGGTGGGTGTACCAACTACTAATGAGGATGTGAGAGTAACCATCCTGAATAGCCTGACAGACAAGTTTCAGGGCCTTGCATCAGCCCTAGAGTCCTGAACTGAAGATTTGACCTTAAACTACATATATGGAAGGCTCCCTGATCAAGAATTAAGAAAATCAAGTGCCAGTAAAAATTAAGAAGTTCAAGCACAAATAAGAAGAAAGAAGTAAATACTTTAATAAGCAATGATAATCAGCCAAGGAGATACCCAAGACCTTACAAAGGCAACAGTCACCTGTTTTGCAACTACTGCAAAAGGAAAGGACACACATCAGATTGGTGTCTCAAGAAGTGAGACAATCAGCAAAAGAAGCCTGAAGATGGAAATGATGCAACAACTGAAGATAGACTATTTATATCTGCACTAAGTATGACCACAAACAATGATTCTCAGATATGGTGCATTGACTCTGGAGCATCCCAGCACTTTACACACCAAAAAGGACTTTTACCAAATACCAGGAAATTCCAATTAAGAAGGTTTTCATTGGTGACAATAGAACACTTGATGCAGTGGGAGAAGGAGCTATCAAAGTAAACCTTAGAAGCAGAGAAGGAAGCCATACACTGACCTTTAAAGAATTACTCTATGTACCAGAAATACCCAAGAACCTACTATCTGTAAGCAAGGCCACAGCAGAATGTCTCAGTTTCAGCTTTGACAATTCTGGATGCAGGATCACTGATCAAAATGGTGCCCATATTGCTTTAGGTATCAGAGATGAGAATCTATGCAAGTTGACTTATATTCCATCATATCTGGAAGCCAATCTAAGTAACTTAAATGAAGAAACACCAATGCTTAAGCACAGGAGATTTGGGTACATCAATTTTGATTGTTTGCGCAAAATGATCAAAGATCAGCTAATTTCTGGAGTAAAAATTGTTCCCACAGCTAAATTGGAGCACTGTGAAGCCTGCATATATGGGAAACAAGCCAGACAACCATTCAAGAGCTCTGGGTTAATCAAAACTAAGAAAAAATTAGATCTAGTCCACTCAGATATGTGTGGACCTATGCAAGATTTATCCTTAGGCAGGAAGAAATATTTGATTACTTTTATTGATGATTATACAAGATACACATGGGTCTACTTCATGGAGAGAAAGGAAGAAGCTCTGTCTAAATTCAGGGAGTTTAAAGCCATGGTGGAGAGAGAAACTGGTGAAAAAATCAAGAAAATATGCTCTGGCAATGGTAGAGAATATACCTCAAAACTCTTCATCCACTTCTGCAAAATTCATGGGATAAAGCAAGAGACTACTGTTCCATACTCCCCACAGTAAAATGGAGTAGCAGAATGTGCAAACACATCAATAATTGATATGGCAAGATCTATGATCCATGATCAACAGTTATCCTATGATTTTTGGGTGGAATCAGTTGCCACAGCTGTATACCTTGAAAATAGGAGTTGTTTGGTACTATTTAGGCTTACTTGGATGGTTCCTTGTTCAATAATATCAAGTGTTCTTTTGTCTCCCTTGAAAGTTTGCTAAACTGGAATTTCTGCATATTGAGTAAAGAGCACTTTTCAGTGTGTGAAGGGCTGAGAAGCTCCAGAGTCAATATACCACATCTAAGAATGCCTATTTGTTGTAACACTGAGTGCAGATATGAATAGTTCATCATCAGTGGCTTCAGCTTTGATCATTACAAGGAAAAAAGCGCAAGGGATTAAGCCAGCTCAAAGCAATCCAAAGGCTGTTGGATACTCCACAATCTCCCACAGCATGACTGCATGCTGAGTTGTGCAAGGACCTATACAATATATATAATGCTGTGTTTGGTTATGGCTCCACTAGCTTTAAACCATTTTTGTTAAGCGCCTATATTTCATCATGCAGGTTGTTCAATGCCCCAAACTTTGTTCACGTTGCTTCGTGATCCCCAACTTTGTGAGTGACATAGGGCTCAGCTTGTAGTATGCCATTGGAACTGTGGTACTTATTTGGCTAGGGAGAGTAGCCCTCTATGCACAAAACGAGCAGACTGAAATCTTGCCAGCCAGGCGTCAACCATCCATTGTCCATCCAAGGGCTTAGAGGCGACTAATCCCTCATTGGGACGTAGACACCATCTTTTCGAAAGCTATTGGCCACAAAACGGTGTCCTGAGCAAATCTAGCCCCCAGCGTCCAGCGCCATGAGTACTTGGCACCATCCAGAGCGGTATGATCAGAGAATTTAGAGGGCGCGATCACCACTAAATGGAGGGAGAAGTAGCCTTGGCAGACTTTGTGGGGCTCCTAGGGATGGAAATCAGGAAATTTTTGGACCATTGAATTGCACCTTGCATAAAATCAGCCAGATAAGCCGGGTGAATATGGATCGCTTTTCCAACAATGGTGACACCAGTAGTATACCTGACAGGGTATGTATTATGAGGTATGCATGATACTTATTGTACCCGTAGGTTTCTCAACGGCTGAACCCAGCATACATGGCTTGTTGTACACTGTGGGTCTATTCCAACTAGGTCTGAAGCATGCTATTCACCACCCAGATTTTCAAATTAGATTTGGAGCAGCATCCATTGGGAATGGTGCCGATTAGATAGCGGAATAGATTGCTGCTTAATATATCCAAGAACACCAGGCATCCACTGCTGATATACCAATGGAGGCGTCTCAAACTATGCGAAATGGTGTCGAGAGACCCTCGTAACTCTTGGTCATCTTGTCTCGGGGAGATCTTGCACCTATTTGCCCGACTTGTAGGAAAGGGAGCTCTGGACCTTGGGTATTTCATATGAACGGGGTGCGGTTACTGCAATCGGAGTACTGGTCACTCGCCCCAGATGATACGCTGACCATTAGGATACCCGCTCTAGCTGCCTACGGTACTTGCCATGATCCATGTGTCCTTGGCCCAGCGGCTGTGGTTTCGGCCTTGGCCGGGAAGCGTAAACCCTGGTGATTCCACTCATCTCCATTCGAAGATCGTTATCTGCAGA
This sequence comes from Basidiobolus meristosporus CBS 931.73, assembly GCA_002104905.1. Classification (NCBI taxonomy): domain Eukaryota; kingdom Fungi; phylum Basidiobolomycota; class Basidiobolomycetes; order Basidiobolales; family Basidiobolaceae; genus Basidiobolus; species Basidiobolus meristosporus. The sequence goes on from MCFE01000672.1 coordinate 3,356, forward strand.
TCGGGACATCGCACGCTACTGCACCAGAGTTGATACTGTGCCGCCGATTCTGCATCCTCCCAAGATTATATTTTGGGATGGGGTTTGGCGACGAGAACCCAGATTTCCTGTTAACCCGAAATCGAGCGGGCGGAACACACTTGGTGCGCAGGAATTCTGGATCTTGATAGGGCACAAAGTTGGGACCTTCCGGATTTGTCATGCGGTTGGGTTATTTTTGTTTTCCCATGTCACTCAGCCTCTACCCAATTGTGCAAGTCGCGCGGGGCTTGAGCCCGCTGAACTAGAGCATGTCAAGGCGCCAAGCCAAATATATGTCTTGCTGCCCATATGGGATGCTGACGCCTTATCAGCGCATGAGTCTTCAGCAGGATAAAGATCTCGCATGGGATGGCCTCTCACTGGAGCCAGACCCACGGGTACATACATAACAAATCAAGCGTGGTGATGACTGCGCGCCTCGACGAGCGAATGCTTGACGTGGACCGCATTGGCAACGAAGTCTGGGGGATCGCGGGACAGACTCGAATGATGCAAGCAGAGTGAAGTATGTGAGTTGGGATTCAATGTCGCCGGTTGATGCCTAATGGTTGCATCAACGACCAGAAGATGTCATGAATGGAAATAATACATCAGCGGTTTCCTTTTGGGGAGTATTCTGATCAATGGCTGTCATTTTGCCAAGCGAGAGTTGGGCACTTGCTCAGGAAACTAAATATGAAGTCTCGGAGGCCTTGATTTAATATTGGGCGATGGCCAAAATTGGATTTCCGATCTATTTGGAGTACGACAATTTTGGATCTCCAAGGAAACTGGCTCAGCGTGTGATCGAGATAGAGTTAGGTAGATGCTGCTGTGTGGTGATAGTATTGGTTAGCTCGATGGGGCGGTGATTATCTGGTAGTATATTTATATGTTCCCGTCCATTTTGGTCAGGAAGGATTGGAATGATCACTTCGAGTCATATCTAACCTATCATGGACTGATCCTGCAGCCGAACCTTATCAGGAAGGATCCCAATGATTGTTGTCAGCATGTAAAGGATCCGTAACCACGGCTAATGGCTCCATTGTGTCAGCCATATATTTTCGGCTATTATCAGTAGCATTGGCTTGGTCACTTTCTCCGGTTGTTTAAAGGGACTACCATTCGTCTTGACAAAGTTTTACGCTCGAGTTTATCTGCTAAATCACCCATTGAGCCCACGTATACTCTATCCTTGCAAACCACCCCTCTGCTCAACCTCTCCTTTGGCCACACTATTTTCTCATGAAGCCAACTAATCTCTTGACAAGCCTAATACTGCTGCTGGTTGGGTGCCTGGAGGTGTTTGGCCAAAGTACCAGGACAAGCACCAACTTCGTAACGGCAACTCTGACTGGGAGTACCATAACTAGCATTATTACGCGAACCGACTATCCAACCAACACTCCTATTCCTCCAACCAACAATGACAATAAAGACAGCGATTCAAGTAGCGGAGGTGGGAACAAAACCATAATTGCCGCCGGGGCGTCTGTTGGAGCAGCGGTGGTTCTGTCTGCTATTGGTATCTTCATTTTTCGTAGATGGAAGCTCAGGGTAAGTTCTTGGCCTGGTTCGAGTCTCGTTCGAATCTCCTCTAACCCAGTGGGGACCATTTCTCTTTCATAGCCCACAGCAAAATTCGAAAACAAATTACAGGCAGACCAGCATTATCAGCCACGCCAGCACGCATCCAACCGAGACGATACGGTATTTCTGAGGGAGCTCAATGAATATTGAGCATGACTATCAAGAGCTTGTGCAGTACACCAACTGTGAATTGTACCGATTTGCCAGGAAAAGTGGATTTGCATTTCCCCCTTGGTTGGCAAGGGGTCACCTTTCGTGTGTTCGAATCCAGGTACGAGGCACACTTTTGCTCGTAAATACCCATACTCTTTCATAGCCTATCCACTACATTCGATCATGAAGACATTAATCTCACCTGGGCAATCAATTCTATTCACCAAAGCTTAAAGCTGTTATTTGGCTTGATCCTAACAGTCCCCAAATTTTGTAATTAAAGCCGATACCTATTAAACATAAAGACGTACTCAGCCATGCTAAGTTAGCCTAGGGTTAGTATGCCTGCTCACTGAACTCGCTGAATTCAGTGGTTCTGACCCTTCCGCCCTAGCATGATGAAGGCTCCCTCTTGTTCCTCGTCATTCTACACCAGTGCTACGAGCTAAGAGAATGTCTCAGCTCCTGCCACATTGCCACTAGTGGATACGACGTGGTCGTTCATTCCACTCGGCAGGTTTATTTCGCAACTGTCCACATCGAAACGCCTTCAAGCGACCGACATCAAAGCTGCGGCATTCCTTCTCCCTCACCGGTCGTGTTGAAAGTGAGGAGACGTATCCTTGTGGCCATCAGGCTCCCACCAGAACGTTCGTCAATTGAAAGGCAATGCTACACTCTGCACAACGGCCGTGGATGTTTAGGGACTTGTCTTGACACCAGTTACCAGAATGGCATCCCTGTCCTGCCATGCCCGCCGTGAAAATAGGTTGCTCCATTACTACCTGCGGATTAGTTGGCCCACAATCCCCTTGAATAGACCCCCCTCGAAATAAGGTCGCTTCACCACGCCCATCAAGTGACAACGCACAATACCCTTACCCGATATTGATGTACACCCCATGCGATCCGATTGGCCCACCTGGAGACTGCTCTTCAGGAATCCATTTTCCAATGGAAAGCATATGATCACCGAATCAGGTGACCCTAGATCATTCTACCCCAGTACAACAGTCCATTTAGCCAGCTTTGCGACCTACAGATTGTTGGGTTCATGGCAGCGCTGCACGAGTCGGCTAGCATGAGGTTCGATGGTTAAACAGAAGCCATACTCAGGGCATATGATCTAATTTTTGGGCCGTTTTGGCCCTAGGGATCCCGAAGAGAGCCAAATCGCAACCGGCCTTCCCAAATCGATATTTAAAGAATGGGATTGGCTGTTTATGGGTTAAGTCAATGGATGAATGTGGAAACCCGAGTCTGTACAAAACTTTATTTCCTGCTGGCTAACCTATCATATGGGCCCGGGTTGGTCAAAAAAGTGAAAACCAAAGTCCACTTCCGCTCCACTTAAATAATCCTCCAGCTGTCTCTGTCTACCACTCTTCACTTATGTGTTTCCTGCACCTAGCGAGGTTGGAAGTTGGTCACCTTTAAACCCAGCATTACCTATCAATCAATCAAGCCCCTTTCCCTTAGCAACGCAACATGACCGAGGCTCTGTAGGTTCTTCTTCCGTACGGTTGCTAGCCAGCAATACTAAACACCTTCCCAGGGCCAAAGATCAACTAGATAGCCCCTTTGAGGGTATCTCTCGCTCCGAAAGAGCACACCAGTTGGTCCATTCAAAGTTCTACACCGCCCTGTACATCGTTTTGGCTGTACTCTCCTTGATCTCAGTGATTTTGGTAAGTGCTTGAGAGCATCCCACTTCCTTTTAATAGACGTGTCTAACCTCCGGTGCGCCAACTCTAGTCGCTGATATATGAATGGTAAGAGCAAGGAGCCGATTCTGATAATCACTTGAGACTAAAGTGAAAACCCAGCCCAGGGACATTTTATATCGTTCTGGAAATTATAGTCAATACAGCCATGATCGTGGAAGTCAGCATCCGGTTGATGGTTTACGGGAAGGTAAGGGGGTTTGCGCAATTTGAATGGAGGAGAGCAGACAATTCACAAAGCGAACTCAACAGAAATTCTGGAACTCCTGGATGAACATCTTCGACTTGGTCTTGGTGTTCCTATGCGTCGTTACAGTGGTGTTCCTCTTCATGGATTGCTCCGCCATCCGTGGGCGTGGGGAATTGGCCACCACCATGTTCTTGGTGTTTCGAAATACCATCCAATTCTTCCGTCTGTTCAACATGATTCGAAAGTTGGTCCTCTTACCACCCATCTGCCTGAAGCATACGTAACTCACTTTCCATTTAGGAACCGACAGCATATCACTGGACGCACCCACAACACCATCGTATTTCGAGAGAGCGAAACCTCGGAGATAGAGGAGGGGAATCTGGATACGGTCCATTCAGGATTCTCGCCCGGATACATCCTGGAGGAGGAATCGGATGACGAGCACTCCACCGCCACTTTGCGAGTCACGCAGCAGCCGCGACCAGGCTTGAGGGAAATCGTCGTGGTTGCCAATGCCCCGAAGAAAAAGGGTACCAATTGAATCATCTTTTTCAGAGGCGGTTCTGCATTGAGTTCAGTTGCTTCTGGAAGCCGTAACCCAATATAGCCTCATTCAGTAAATAGGAATCTTAATAAATTCATGAATGCCTTAATTTAGCCCATTAGCCCGTGCCCGTGGCACTGCTGAACCCCTCGCTTGCTCGAGGTGGGATCGAGATCTATCAGCGCCCAGCCGTGAGGTAATTCTTGACCGCCGAGTATCAGGAGAACAGTAGCGGCTCGGGTATACCACATTCCTCGACTACACACTGGGTTTATTTAATATATGGATGATAGCACGGAATTTACAACTAACACGGCCATTGGGATATGCGGCATCTTGGCAAGATTAATTGGTAACGGGGGTTCGGGCGGTGCTGTTGACGACAGCTGGTTGGGGTACGGGTTGGTTGTGGTATTGGAAGTGGTGGATTGTGGAGCTGGATTTTTTCCCAAACCCAAAAATCCAGGTGAATAGGATGATTGCCTGGATGATGTAGCCGGCGCCCATGGCCTTCTCGGAGGCCAAACGAGAATAGATGGTAGAGTCAACCGCAATGATTAGCATCATGAGCCCAATGGCAATCAACGCTAGGAACTGGACATGGGTGTTAGATAAGTTCGATGAGGGAGTCCCGGGAATAGGATAAACTAACCGTGAACCGGTACCGCTTCACCAGCGAGCTGAAGCCAAACAAGGCCACCCCAATGATCAAAAAGAAGTGGTAGATTATCGTCCACCACAGGTATCCTGACGATTTCAGCGCGAGTGCGCCTCCGAACGCGATGATCCACCCACACGCTGCGATGGCTGCTGTGGCGGTAAAAAATAGTCCGCTCTTTAGATTCATTTGATGGCAAGGATTAGACTGTTAAGTGTCACAAGAGATTACCGTACTTTGATGGTTTACAACTAGCTGGGGGCTTTAGTGGGATTAGAACAGGTTTGACAATGGCACCAAGACTCCGCTGGCATTGGTTATTTATACGCTTGGGCATCGTGGATTCACTTGCTAGTCATCGTCTGTGGCCAATAGACCATCTTGCAATTCACCGCCGCATGAATAAGTAGCAAACAATGCTAAGCCCTATCCGTCCAAGACCTGACCAATCTTCGCTGCACTCATTACACGGTTGCCTCACGCCCATTCGATATGTCACTTGTAGCAGATGAAAGAATATCCAGAGATCAATGCTGAGGCTGCCAGAACACTTTAACCCGAAACTTTCTGACAACCCAGGCTGATGTCAGTAACCAGGAGCCACGGGTCAATCGGTATCCGTCACGGTTGACATCATCCATGAACCACACACGATGCTACTATAGATGAATTTTTTTCAATCCCAATAGAGCATTTGTAATCGGGTAAACTCCCAGTCAGGAATTTCCTACCACATATGGGAAATATGGCATCCACAAATGACTGATCGACTTGGATGAACGGGAAAACCATGATTATCTGGTCGACAATTCTCCTTGGCCAATGGGGCTGTCTGCATGGAAATCCTGAAGCCAGGAATGCTTGCGTGATTGTTTTGACTTTGTTGGACATCAAGGGTAGGTCAAGCCACATGCAGCTTAGAGGAAGCATCCATAACAGATACTCTGTATCTGGAGATTCATACATGCTACCAAGCTGACTACAAAGAGGCCGTAGGCAGCATTCGCTTGATTGAAGCGAGTTACTTTTGGCCGGCCAGCAGGCATATGGATAGAGGAGCAAGACACGAGATGTCCTTGGCCTCTTGCGGTGGAAACACTGGCTCTCGTGGGCAGCAAACCATCTTGGCCAGGTTGTTGAGTTGTACATGCAACAAGTGTTTTCTCCTAAATAATAATCAACCTAATTGATCTGATTACTATTCACTATATTAATTCCCTATGGTCAGGCATCTACGTTTTCCATGTTAGTAGTATTTATCCTGATTGTTGGAAGATAACAATTGTTTTTGTAAGCGGAAAAATCCATTTGGTTAATTATGCGATGATTGATGTTGAGATCGTCTATTATAAAAGGTGTTGGGTATGCCGGGTTACTCACTATCTCTATTCAAATATGACCCAACTTTTCCGTATTGCTGGTCTCTGTGGTGCCCTTCGCAAGGACTCCTTCAACATGAAGCTCCTCTTGGAAGCCAAGAGGTTGGCTCCTGCTGGCGCCACCGTCGAGATCATCGACTGGTCCGAGCTCCCTATATACAATGGCGATTTGGAAGCACAACCCCCCAAGTCGGTTTTGGAATTTAAAGAGAAAATTGCCTCCTGTGACGCTATTCTCATAGCCACTCCCGAATACAACTTCTCATACCCCGGTGCCTTCAAGAATGCGATTGATTGGGCCAGTCGTCCTCTTGGTACAACCAACGCCTTTGCCGGTAAAGCAATCGCAATGATGAGTGCTGGACCAGGTGCATACCCTGGCTCCAGTGGTGGACATCGTGCCCAGCTTCACCTCCAACAAGTATTCAGCATTCTCGACACTCATTTGGTTAGTTTACCAATGATCTGTGTTACTGGTGCTGGATCTGCGTTTGAAGAGTCCACTGGTAAATTAATTAACGAGCACACCCTACACAACATAGAATTGAAACTAGAAAATCTTATCAAGCTTACCAAAAAGCTTAATGGTTCCAACTAATACACGGTCCATACTATTTACTATTCCTTAATAAACTGTAATGTTTTACAATAATACCGGCAGTGGTTCTGGCTGAGGAGTGTTCCGAGGGCTTTGCGGTGGAGCTGCAGCCAGAAATGCTTGCAGCACCTGCATCTACCTCCTATGTCTGCATGCATATATGTAAGCTACTGATCCCCTCTTTTGTCCATAGGATGAGCTGATTTGGGCTCTGTGGATACGTTCGAGGATTCTGTATCTCATTCCCATACAAATTGGTATCTCCGAAACATGAAAGCAGTAAAACTCCAAACTGGATCTCATCTATACTTATATGTGACCATGGCCAGAGATCAGTGAGGCTCATGCTTTGGTGTCAACTTTCTTGCATATTGCATTGCTGGCTTAGGTTTCAGCATAATCCGATTTTCCAGACATGAGCTTGTTGATCCCAAATCTTGAGTGAACCCACCTACGTAATAACTCGAGCAAGACCTCAGCTCCAGGCAGTACGAAGACCAAATTAGAATGGTGCGCGTTTGGAATGTCTAGTGTAGCATCCCCCCCTCCGGGGGCCAATGTTGGGCTGCTGGGCGCGTGGCTTTGAGCTGAGTACTGAATGTGAAGATATTCCCATATCTTTTTTGAATGGGAAATCCTCCATGCCTTTGGTGAGCAGTCGACCATAACGGTGCTTTGGATAACATCTCTTAATCCTAAAGAGTCCCTGTGGCCGTCGCCTCCCTTGTTTGCCTCACAGCATATGGTTACACCAGCCAATGGCCTTGGTTCAGGGATTGCCAATACTGACTTGAAGCTGACTTGGCCTGCGTTCGGTTCCATTCCATTTGTCTCTCGCTTTCCTTTTACCCTGGTTTTGTGCTCCCTAACGCGTTTTTGACTCCTCTTGTCACTCAGTTTCAGCCATGTTCACGGCATGAGGAAAGCCATGATGCGTGGAAGTCGCCAGCACTTCTTCCTGGCATTCAGTCACCCCATTTTGCCGGCGAACGAGTGGCTGATTCGTTAGAGACGGTGCCCTAGCACGCTTTAGGGAATAAGGTTTAACAGAGTCAGGAAAAGGGTCCAATACCTAGAGGCTATTTGTTGACGATCCTAGGGCATGTCATTCAATTAAAGGACGGATCAATCCGGGGTCTAGCCTGATTCAAGGTTTGTTTATCTGGAGCCCAGTTTACTGGGTTGATTTTACTCTAAAACAGACTTGATTCTTTACGATTCTATTCCGTCTAGCTTCACCACTTAATACTTTTTTAACTCGATAAAGTCTATAGACTAAACCCCTAACTCTACTTTAAAGTTTACACTATGTCAACTATTGGGAGATCTTGGGAAACGGCCGAGACTAAGCTGCTGATCAATCTGCGGCAGGATATGAATCGTGAATTCGACTCCATGAAGCGCAACGCTCCTCTATGGAAAAAGATATCGGAGTACATGAATAGCACCGGGTATCACCGAACTGATAAGCAATGCAAAGAGAAGTGGAAAAATCTGTTGTCGGAATTTAAAGTGAGATTCACTTCCAGACTGGCCATTGATTTTCTTGACCTTTTTAACCAGTTATTGTTAGCGGAACGAGACACTAAAGGAGTGTGAACGGAAAGCATTTCCTTATTACGATATGCTAAAAGACATTGTCTCCAAGCAAGGCTCATTTACCGATTCTCCTGCACAGCCGGAGGATGCTGTCCACACATCTTACCCGCCTTCTCCCACGCCCATAAGCAACGCCGTGGTAGAGTATGGCCCCATCATGGATTCTCACCACTCTCGCGTAACTCTACCGATACCAGTTGGCTACTCACCCTCTGCTTCCTTCAACCGCATATCGAAGCAGTTCGATGCTCATATGCATACACCTGTTTACAAACCCCCACTCCAGGAGTTTGCCAATGAAGCAGCCACCACACAGAGTAGCAAGCGAAAAAGAGATTTCGCGACCCCCGACAAATCCCATGCAACCCTTCTATCAGAAATAATAGAATTGCTGCGCTTTGAGATCAATGAACGTAGAAGATGGGAGGAGAGGCTGCATCTGAACCAAATCCAACACGAGAGACGTAAAGAGCGCCAGGAAAAAAGAAGAGAGAGAAGGGAGCGGGAGCGCCAGGAGCGCCAGCGCGCGCAAACACTCTTACTTGTCGCCATCGCCTCTAAAATAATGCCCAACGTTACGGAGATAATTCGCTCTTTTAATTTCCACGAGGGATCTGGGTCTGATTCAGAAAAGACCGGAAATGCGTCCAACTCTAACTGAGCTGAGCAAGCTTACCGCGAAACCCAAAGACATCTCCCTCTCAGCGTCAGTGAAGGAGGCTGACCTCCTAGTAGGAGCGCAGCACCATTTAAGCACAAGTACATCTATTCATTGGTTAACATTCCCTAATTCATTCAACTATCTCATAGAATCTTCATTTACACCTTATTTAGTTCTTCCAAACACCACTTTAACACCAACTTCATGAACTTCTGTACATTACAACGGCTCTCGTATCGTAGAAACTTGATGTCTGAACCCATTCTTCCCATTCCCGTCTCATTCTTCTGACTGTCAAATCTACTGAGCAGTCAAATCCACAAAACTTTTGGCCCATATCCGCACCACGCCGGAATTCAGTGTTTCCACCGAAACCCCCAATCCAACAGAGATAAATTTCCCTTGTATGCAATGACTTCCCTCTACACTACAACCTGTTTCCGATGCATGAGTAAATCCCCCCGGAATTCAGCACAAAACCTGCAATAATGAGCCCTTCCACAAATGGCAGGCATGGAACCGAGTGATATCCCGCTGAATATTGCTTACCTGTTCAGCAGTACCCATGCGTGCCTAACCTGAGCGAGGGTTCTGACTCGTCAACCAGCCCTTCCCATCGACTCTGCTGCGCCATCCACTAGCCAGTTGGGTTCCCGTCTTAACCCCTCAGAATAGGAATCGCCTTCGCACATGTTCAGTCTCCATGATAGCTGGCACAAGATCCTTAATTTGTCCCGTATGATGCAGCCGCTGAATTCTGGACTGAGGAGAGACGTGGTCCGCCCATACCAGCCAACCCAGGATATAGGCTTGTATCACCTTCAGTATTACGTGCGGAAGACATATTTAATTTGTGCCACTTGGGTCTCTCCATGGCTCGCAAGTGTCTGCTTTAGGGTGGAAAAAACGCCTGGTGGGGGGGGAGGGGAAGAGGAATCGAATGTTGCTCCGTAGTCTACGAAAGTGGCACGAGATTTAAGGGGAATTAATCAAGTATTGCGACGGTCGTTCATTTTCGACGAGCCTTCCAGCGGGCCCGATCACTCAATCTTGTATTCCATATATCCAGTGGCCACTATGTATGCTGGAGTTCGACAGTTCAGTGAAAGGGATTGCAAATCTTGCAGAGAGCAACTTGATTGAGCTGTGGATTACTCGAGTGCCCACTAGTTTCGACGTGCGGTGTTTAAGACTGTGCGTGTGCATCTTACTCAAGTTATGCAAAGCCACCGGAGGTAAGTGTGTTAGCTTTTGGTTAGACACCGGTGTACAAATAGGTTCTAGATCAGAGGGGTCTGCAGGGTGATTGGCAACTTTGTTCGCAGTACTACCGTTCCTACTTAGCCGTGATAATCCTCCGTGAGAAGGTCACTTCCCAAAATGAGCGAATACTGATTGCTAGATCAGTAGTATGTAATCAATCCTCCTAGATACTAGTTACGAGATATAGGCAGCCCAGGTGTACGCGACCTGGGAATCCCCCCAGTGTTTGCCCTGGGACGTGATGGGGGATTGATGTGAGTCCTCTGGCCATTGCTAACACGTTTACTGGGGACTTGAGTTGGTGCTTATTTATCTGGCGTGAATGGGTGATTCACCACCATTCTATGTAGAAATCCGCAATACAAAGTGGAAGCCGTACAATAATGCCCATCTCTTCAGTCTCACCAAGTTATGTTATCGATCTGCGATTGGATTTAACCCCTATGGAGCAGCTTGACAGTTACTCTTGTGAATGTGGCCCAAAAGCCAATGGCCTCAAGTGAGGCAGAGATTGGAACATTCCCAACATACTGTTACACGGGGACTCTGACACTACAAGACACTAATTGCCATAGCAATGAGGCAGTCCAACCTGCAAGTCAACGGACTCTTTGGAAGGAAGTAGATTGCTCTTGTTGAATCAGACAGTGCCAGTTACTTCCAGAATAGGCATTTTTTGGAAATCAGCCAGATTTGGGTAACTAGAGCGTTATGGCTACAGTGTTGCTGCACCAGCTGTTTCACCTATGGATGGCGCTTAGTTATAGGTATGGGCTTGGGATCTAGAATAATCCCACACCAAGTCAGGATGCTGAGTAATAATATTTGGCCACTCACAGCATCACCTCCCACACTAGAGAGCAAGTCACCATGGTAAATATATTTCTTAGCCTTCAAGTACACCGCATATTTGTATTATGGAAGGCTTTTTAAAATAGTATATCAGCATGGAGGGTTGATCGGTTGTGAAAGTTTTGTTTTCTGCTACTTTTGGCAGGATACTCGTGGCTATCATTTGATAGATTACATCCAGCGAGAAATCTGGGTTATCTCCAATGAAGCTTGGGATTTTTCCATTTCAACTGAACTGATGATCAGCATCGCACACAAGAGCATGAGCATAAGTGGCATTTCGCAGTTTCAGTAATGTGGAAATCGACTGAAGTTGATGATACCTTGTTTATAAAACACCACATTACTTGCAAGAAACTCCACTAGTTTGCTTGCTAGATGAAATAATGGCAGCTACACTACAGTGGGAGATTCTGCTGAATGAAAGTTTGCGTCAGGAACCTAATGGGTCCAGGGAAACTTTCTTGTGGACAACATAAAAGTATTATTGGTATTCAGTTGAAATCAAACCTACTATTAGATAATCAGGTTAGTTTGGAGTGTCTCTTTTGGAGATTTTCAATATGTTTGCTACACCCAATATACCCAAACTATGAATTCTAGCCAGTGGCTTTCAGATTTGTTCAAGAGGCTTACTATCTATGAGGAGAATGCGAAACCCAGCAACGTATTCCCAAAAATATAAAGCGTAAGGCCTCTCAAGGTACGGCCCTAGCGGAATTTATTAACATAGGTGCTGTGAAGGCTGTTAAAACGCACCTGGCAGAGATGATGATGGCCCCATTTGAACATTACAAGAAACTCAGCTAAAATCCAGCACGTGTTTAGCTTCCAAAAAACGTGGGCCAGGGAATATATACACGTCTATTACTATATGCAGTATGTGGGCACTGATGTACAGTTCTGTGCAAACTCTATATGTAAGGATCCATGAATCATCCAATCTGAATCTCTTACTCAGTTGGGCAGATGTTGGGAGACAAGCAAATAGAGTTGAAATCCTCCTAAGGTACTTTGGCAGACACCTCTAACCCCAACGAAACCTTTGATCTTCCATCAACCTGCCCTGTAGAGTCAAATACGTTGTAAACATACTCCATTTGAAAGGGCCTACCAGCTTAACACATTAAGCACTGTTATTGGGGAGCCTCATGCCAGCGTTGCACTTGGTTTATGCATCTATACTATGCATGGTTAGAGATGTATCACCCCAATATACTACAGTAATTTTTCAGAACCATATATCTCCAAGGCATGCATCCAATATTTGACTCTACAATGCACTCACCACAATGTAGGAACAACTGACCTTTCTCAATCAAAGAGGTGAACATATCTACTTCCAAACATTACGGACTACCTTCAGGTTGCAACCTCTATTATCTCTATTAACATATCTTTGTGTGCCTCCCACTTCATGCCATTGATGTGGAACACTTTCCTTATATTTACTAGATGGTACATGCCACAGGATACCCTAGAATTCTACTCTCAGGCCTCTATAGTAAGCGAACCGGAGGATTATGAGCAATAGCATTTGGGTTGATGTGGCACCCTTCAATGAAGTGAGTCCCATACAATGCTAGAATCTAGGCATAAACGTTGCCACCATCAGCTGGTTGCTATTTTTCAAAAACGTAGGCATTAGCCCAGCAACCAAGCCACAAGTGGCGTAATATAGGTCCAGAATGCCTTACTAGTGGTGAATACAGCTAATCCAAAGCTAGGCCACTAATCACAATTGGTGGGTAAGGTTCCTGCAAGTGCCCAAGGCAGGGACTCTGCACTGGATGGCAAGGACCAGATGTCACTATCCAATGTAGAGGATCATATTTGGAACAGAGCATCCCATCACTAATGAGCATCAATATGGATCCTTCTGCAACAGTTTGGCGCCAACATCGTAAAAGTAATAACGAGAACGACACTTGGCAGTAATCCCACTTTATGACGTGATAATATCATCCATATCGGCCGAGACACCGTCACGAATTAAATGGTCGCTCGCAAGCCATCCAATAAACTCCGCAAATATAGGCCATGACATCAACAGGCGGACGATTCCAGAGGATTACTTGAGCCAGCTACTGAATAGACTAGACCAAACTTGCAGCCAGGTTGGGGGATTCTCCATTAGAACTGCCACCGCGGAAGTGGATGACGATACAATCAATCCATAATCAACACGGCGTCAAGAAGGGATTAATCTACCACAAAAGTCAACGATTATAAATAGGCAGAATGCATGGCGTTGGTCAGGCCGGTACAAGGTTGGCACATTAAGGAATCATCCGGTCGATACTAACCTCAGCCTATAGTTGGCTAAATCAATCCCCAATTCAGCATTTATCCTCTTGGTGGAGAGAATCCCTAAGAATCCTAGGAGGTCGGCACTTGAATGTCTGGGTTAGCTCGCTGCCAAAATGGATTGCTGATCTAAATTGCTGACTCTTCCGCTACATCATCCATCCAGACAATTTAACCAATCTAGCCTAAACTGCGTAATAACGCACCTGGTGTGGCGCACGAAAAGGATTTGGACATGGTCAGCGTCACCCACGGCCAGAATGGCCAAGGACAGGACATCATATAGGCGGTCAACAAATCCAAGGCCAGTCATCTCCTCCTCCCGACTCGGATTCCCAGCCATCCAAGGAGCCGCCTTGGTGGATAGGCATCCAGCTTCTGAAGAAGCTAGTGCGGAAACCCGCCGTCCTATCCTAAAATATTTCCCAAAAAGGTCTCTCGGAAACAGCGATTACCTGATTTACTTGTGTGGTCTCTATAAATACAATGTGCAGAAAATCCAATATGTCGGGGTGGCACAGGCTTAGATGGCGGATAAAGGTGTAGCATGCCGGATTTGGATGTGGGTTTAAAGTGCTTGATATACTCCACCGTATTTTGATCTCTGGTGTGATGCACGGTATCCGAGCATAAGTGGCATTTTGCAATAGCAGCGCACCAACTGGTCAAGCCGACACGTATCCTGGGATACCTTCCGGTGGCAAACGAATAGTGCGCCGGCGATGGTTGCTCAATCACCCAAATCCTCTGCCAGCGCAGCACTGGCACCCTTCCACCCAACACACTCCCAACTGAGCTCTGCACTCTGTGACCCTCCTGAGGGCTCATTGGACAGAATCCCTCCGCCAGACAAGCTCCCTTAATTAAGAGCTGGTAACATTGATCTTGATATTCCCTTATATACTCAAGGTAGCAAAGGGCATTTCTTATGCGCAAAACGCTTGGCCAGACATGATTAGAACTGGTATCATTTGAACACTAAAGATAAATAGATGCATCACAAATCTGACATTCAAATTTAGGCTGCAGGCTTGTTGATTCGACAGAACGCTAAATTTCCCTTCTAGAAACTGAGGGAGGGTTGGCTATCTACACCAATGGGGCTGGATCTTGGGTCATGATGGGAATGTTCAGCTTGAGACATCCATCTATATTTGGGGGATCTATTTAAAGCTCCCGGCCCATTGGCTGACCGGCGTAAGCTAATTAAACACTTCATCGATAGGGAACTTAGTTACATAAACATGATCTAACCAATGGCTGTTGAATCAATTAATGATTGCAAGATTAAATGATACTTTGTATTATTAGCTCTCCTTTCGATTAGATCATTGCCAGAAAAACCACATTGAGCTGGCACGCCCTAGCAGGGCAGGGTTGAAGACACACGTGGGCTCCTGAGCTGGCTGTCGGGCTCGGTCAGCTACGCTGGCGGACTCCATTTGCTGGAGGCTACCTGCTCCCAAGGAGTAGCATATGCACCTGCTTATGTGCCTTGAGCAGTTCGGAGATGAGCATGTAACCATTGTACTCGGAGTACGTGCGACGCGATGTGTGCGGTGTTTGGCGCATTCAACAAATTCTACAAGAGCCACGCCAAGTAGATTGGATCGGTTGGCCGTGAATTATTTGGAGTCTAGATTAACATTCTGTGTCTCCATTGTAATCCAGCTAGTCCCCTATATATTATCATCGGTGGTGCTTCAGCGTATCCAAATAGGGCGTGGATTATATTCCTATAGATTAAAAATGAATATTTCCTACATTGTTTCATTACTCAAATATTACTATCTGCTCCATTCCCCAAGTATGCCGCCAAACCAATTATCTGAGATTCGGCCAGATATTTAATGCCCGCCTCGCCCAACTTTTTCAAATCATCATCCGTGTCTTCACGTTACTCTCCTTGTATTAATTTGTCATGCCCATTCCAACTCCTGATATCGAGGTCCTCCGACAACGTTTTGTAAGTGCTTCGCAGGAGCATGTCCTTGCGTTCTTCGATGATCTTTCCCCACTCGAACAAAGTGGCTTGATTGCTCAACTTAACACTCTTGATGTTGATCGGGTTAATCGTATTTACAAAAAGGCTATCAGCGGATCTGCGACATCCCAGGATTCAGCCACAATTGAACCCCTTCCCGAAGATTGCTTCGAGTCTGCCTTGAATTGCAATCCTTCAAAGATTCAGGAATGGGAAGAGCTTGGCTTGAGAATGATTGCTGAAGGAAAGGTGGCCGTCATTCTTATGGCTGGCGGCCAAGGCACCCGCCTAGGCTCCGCCCTCCCCAAGGGTTGCTATGATATTGGCCTTCCTTCCAAGAAGAGCCTCTTCCAGCTCCAAGCCGAGCGTATCACCCGCCTTCAACAAATCGCCAAGGAGAGTCATCAAAAGCAAGACCAAGTTGTTATCCCTTGGTATGTCATGACCTCTGGCCCAACCAGACAAGCTACTGAGGAGCACTTCAAAGCTCACAACTTCTTTGGTTTGGAGGAGAAGAATGTGTTCTTCTTCAACCAGGGAACCCTCCCTTGCCTTACCATGGATGGCAAGATTATGCTGGAGAAGAAGGGCCAGTTGGCAGTCGCTCCTGACGGCAACGGTGGAATTTACTCCGCTCTTCGTCAAGAAGGTGTTCTTGCCGATCTTGCCACACGTGGAATCGAATTCATTCACTCCTACTGTGTCGATAACTGCCTTGTCCACGTTGCTGACCCGGTCTTTATTGGTTACTGTGTAGCCAAGAATGCCGACTGCGGTGTCAAGACTGTTCCAAAGAGCGCTCCTGAAGAGCCGGTTGGTGTTGTCTGCCTTCGCAACAACAAGTTCGGCGTTGTCGAATACAGCGAAATTAACGAAGAGATCGCCAACCGCAAACGCCCCGATGGGAACCTTGCCTTTGGCGCTGCCAACATTGCTAACCACTTCTACACCTTGGACTTCCTCAACAGTGTAGAAACATTTGAGAACAACCTCGAGTACCACATCGCAAAGAAGAAGATCAAGCACGTTGACCAAACCAACGGCGAGCTTGTTGCCCCCACCAAACCTAATGGACTTAAGCTCGAGCTTTTCGTCTTCGATGTGTTCCCCTTCACCAAGCGCATGGCCGTGTTCGAGGTTGACCGTAAGGAGGAGTTCTCTCCCTTGAAGAACGCTCCTGGTACTGGAGTTGACTGTGCAGAGACCAGTAAACGTGATATCATTGCCCAACAAATTCGCTTTGTTGAGAACGCCGGCGGTAAGGTTGATCTCCGCGGGGAAAGCGTTGAAAACGCCGTCTTCGAGATCTCCCCTCTTTTGTCTTACGCTGGCGAAGGATTAGAGGTTTTCAACGGTAAAACCATTACCACCCCCGCAGTGTTCCAAACTGCCGAGGATATCGAGAAGTACTTCTGCTGATATGTTTCCTGATACGTATCTTATTGGCTCATTTCTATATCGTCTCACTCATTCGTTACACTTACTATACCCGAGTCTTTGTTCATGTACCAACACATCCTTCCATTACATGTATTCATAGCCATTAATCTGTTCATCAGTCCTAAGCACAATAAACATATACATATACACTATGCAGTGTTCGCTGACGATTTGGCACCCAGTTGACATCTCGGGCTCTGGCAGTAGAAGGAAAATTTTCAGTGTCGCCATCCAGGCCAGTCATTGGGTGGGCAATATATGATTTATTCTTGTACCGAGCCAGTAACGTCTGACAGGCCGGAGATAAGTGAAAATACTACGATGTGTAGGTAGAGCCTTTGTGGGGATGTCAGGAAAGCCACGTCGTTGTCGGCAACAGGTAGCAGGCCTGAATGGAGTGACGAGACCCAAATCCATATGGTAAGCGTATTATCGCCACATGATAATGAACGCAGCGGCATATATTAAATATCAACCACAGCTACGAGTCATCCACCAAATGCTATAGGCGTCGGCCGCGCATATATAACTTGATTAAATGACTAATCCAGGTGGTCTTTGGTCATATCGGTCTTACTCGGGCTATATTCTCCAGTCACATTACGCAATTACGTCAAGCCGGCCAATAACACTTGGGCGCTTGCTGGAAAATAGACTTTGAGCCAGTTGCAATGCCAAAATATTGTTATCATCCATCTACCAGGGCACCTGACCACGTTTTCGGTATTTCAAGCATATCTGGGCGCTGACACTCCCAGTATTAATTAATCCAGCCCAGGTGGAGTGATGGTACAGCTACCTATTCCCGACAAATAAGAGCGGCCAGAGGGCATAAATGGCGCAACCGATGACTGGGCAACTACACCACTGGAAATCATGGATAGGCTTCATTCACTTTAATTAGCCGCGGCTGAAGTCGTCACTCTCACCTACTCTCACCATTACTGTTGCCTCCTACCACTCCATCCCGAAGTCGCCACAGCTATCAAATTGCCTGGGCTGACTCGAGGTCTGGCAATCTAATTGGAGCTTTGGGGTGAAGCTGGTTGCGCCATAGTAAACATGGATCATTTGTTCGCCTTGACCGGCACAAAATCAATCCTGATAGTAACGCATCATCTCCACTGATTATAAGCTTAATAATCGAAAGCACTCTTACTGGTTGCTCGTTGTTACCCAGAATTTGCTACATAAACCAATGGTGGCATTCCCTTGAACTGACTTAGCAACCCAGCGTTTCAGGAAGTTAGGATTCGGCTTTGTATCCCGTTCCATGATCAATGGCACCCTCATGCTGGAGTTAATTCATCCTTCTTGATATGGCACAGAGGTGTGGGTATTGGTTGCATGCAATTGGATCGGATACACAAAGTAGTGCACGCCAGGTTAGTGCGGTGTTTGCCCAATTTGAAAACGGAATCAGTTACTGATTGTATCGGTGTTTTACCTGGCGCGCAGTCACCTTCTTATTTGTATGGTGCGAAGATATACTTGATTTACTAGGTGCCATCTGGTGATTACGAAGTGCTAAGTAGGGGTGGAGCGTAGGAAATGGATGTTCGGGAGACAGAGATCATCAAGTCTTCACAGCCCCACAAGTGGTCGATTCTACGCGAAGGTATGCATTGCAATGCTTGATTCCATGACTTCGACAGGTCTGGCTACTCCATATTCAGTAACGATCGGTCAGCAAGTAACATAATACTTGAATTCTGCCAATACCTGAATTGGCCCGAAATCCTCGAAGTCTTATGAATGGTTGTGCAGTCTGATACTACTTTTACACCTGCTTGCGTCTCTGTTTGTACTATTGGGGCGAGATTCCCTGCAGGATACCGGGTGATACTTGCGAGGTGCCTTCATCTTTTCCCTTGAGGTTAGAGAACCAGTTGTGAGCCCACATAGTATTTGTGGAAGTCAATAAAATGCCATGCAAATCCTGAATTTGCCACTCCCTACTTGTTTGGGGTGGTGTCGTAGAATAGGTAGCAAGTATGCCATATATAGTGCTTCGCTGCTGATCCACATGCTCAACAGTTGCATAGAAGTCAATTCTATTGATGATCTTCCTAAATATTGAGGTGATGCTGTGTTTGCCAGAATCTCGTGGCTCTTTTGTCAGTGGTGCTCTATAGCCAGATTTTGCAAAACATACAGCATGTATTCAGCAAGGTTGGCCAGGAATAGTATATGCATATTGCATCATATCTAGGGTGGTTGTCTTATCTATAAGCTCACATCGATATGGCTTGAATATCCTATGTTAATATCATTGGATGAATGGGCCACCCATGGCTGTCTCACAAGTGCACACGAGTATACTGAGAACAAGGCAGATAGCACTCAATTAACTATGCTGCCACTGATCATAAAGCCCTTGTGTTCAGATAGCAAGGGGCATACATGTGATGGATGCATTGGCAATACTCATTAAGCCCTAGGATATGGTGTTAATAATGAGTATCAGGGTTTAACGAGTGATACAAGTGATAGGGTGCTCAATGGAAGGTATCAATATAGCAAGCTTTGACTTGCATCACCCTTTAGTGAAGATCCATAAAAAGTAGTGACCATAAGTTACAGTTAGTGGATTATCATGATAGCGGCATTATACCAAAAAGAGCACGCATCATATACATCTCGCAGGTCTACACCACTCTGTCGGGAGGCTCACAACAGGGATCTAGGAAATTTGATGGGGAGGGTAGATGTGTATAGAGTTTTGACTCACAAGACTAGAATTGACATTCAGGTCTCAACCGGCTCAAAGCTATAACACAGATGCCACTACTTCTAACTCGACGTTTTTTGCGGATAATTAAATGTTATATTGAATCGAGTGCATCTAATTAGTATCAAGCATACTGTAACCTCTATCATGGTCATGGGGGCTGTTGCCAAGTTAGTTGTCCACCATTATAGCAAGTGAAGAATCAGCCAAATTGAAATTTAATAATATACCTCAACCACTCTACATGCTTGAGTGGTGGACACCTTCGCCTCGGAAAGTGCAACAATCCCTTCACGGTAAGTGTTATCGTCACAGCAACCTTGATCTCTGCCCAAGACTAAAGACATCACAATTCTACCTGATCATTTATTAGTTTTTTATATTATTTAGCCAGGATGAGTAACTTTATTCCCAAATATATTATTCACCTCATCCACAAAAGGTCGTGGTTTCTGAGATCAAGAAGGTTCAAGTCAAAGCCTATATTGAGAGCTTCATTTTATACCACTTTTCTAGATATATCAATGTACTTCAGATTTAAAAAGATAGATTGCATAGATTTGTTGAAATGTGCATTAGTATATGATAATTCAGATGCTTGAGCAAGCTGAAGCTAGGTTTGTCCATATCATTCCACATGCTTATTGTACTACAAGTTCTATAATGCATCAATTCAAGTGCAAAATACTAACTTTGATGGAGAGAAATTTTAACTCACATGATTCATCAAAGCTTGTATCTACCAAGTACTACAGGTATAGAGTCAAACTGTATGAGAGCTTTTGTGATATCTTTAGGGTTATCAAACATTAAAATTGTCATAGTTTTCTGAAACACCTGATAGCCCACAGACTTGCAAATTTTTTTAATTACACCTAAATATTCACCTAACTTGATCACTGAGATAATGTTGACAAATCTTAGAGAATTCTGACAAAATTCCTTGTCAGTATTTACTTGGGGTATTATCACTAAAATATTGTTGAAATTGTTAAGTTGTCACCTAAATGTGCATGCTAACTTAGTCACATAGATCTTATTCTGTGATTAGCGTTCTGTCCTGACCAAATCTCTTGTTTGGATTTATTTACTATTCGAAATAAAATCCTAAAGTTTGTAAAAATTTACGCGCGTAAGTTGGTTTAGAACTTGAATTGGGGTTTAGAATTAAAAACAAAAAGACTTTCAAGACGATTTAAAACTTTTTAAGTATAGGATCAACAACCAAAAAGTTTAATCAAAGATTTACGCGCGTAAGTTACTTTTTTTAATCCTCAACCCAAAATCATATTAAAAAGATATTTTCAAGCCGATTTTAAAATTTGTTGTAAGTGTAGGATTAACATACTTAAAGGGTTATTCGAGGTTAAATTACAAAGTCTCCAAAAGTTTTTTCGTCAAACAAAAAAAATATCTAAGAGAAAAAGTTTCCAAAAGTATTTTCGTCAAACCAAAATTATATGTGAATCCAGTAGTTCTCCACATCACCTCTAATACTCCTCAGAATATTGCTACAAATATCAGATACCCAAAACATGAAATATTGATATGTTGTCCCAATGGTACCCAACATTGCACATGTGTTTTTGGGACCTTATTAAGTATACTCTATGTTTCTATTTTGCCAACACCATCTATAAGTAGAAATACTACCTTTACACCCAATAGGTCATCAAGTGAAAAACACATGATCAAATAGTTCTCCTAATCACTTCTTATCCCTCCAAAACTCTTACAACAAGACTAAATTTGTGTTTTGAGCAACCTGTGATACTTATAGGTAAGAAAAATCTCATACTTGGAATGCATCAGATAATCTGCAGATGTTCTGTTGGTATCCTAATGATATTTTGCTGACATTTGGCTAGTAATTTTCCTTCAAAATTTTAGCTGTGATTCTTTGTGAAAGTATTGAGTAGCTGATTACCAAATTTGATATGAGTGCTATTTAGCCTAGCCACCTCCTAGAAAATATGTCTGCTTGTCTGCTAAAAAGCTACAACCTAAGATATGGATAATTGCAAGTTTATAGAAACTTGAAATTCTGCTAGACATTGGTTAATTTTTCTTAGGGATGAATCTACAACTATGTTAAGCAAAGTTCAGTAATGCTTAGAAGTAATAATTACTGGAGGTAAAACTCATTGAAACAATATAGCTTAGCACCCACACCGTTACACTTGGCATAGGTCTACGCTTAATAGTTGTTTGGATATCAATTATAGACTTGAGGCTTTGTTGATAAGAGATTGACTAACTGGAAGTTGTCAGAATTTTCAAGTCATTCTTGGGGGAACCTCGATTAGTTTATGCTAGTAGAGCAAATTAAAATGGTTTGCAAGATATACTAATATACTATATTTACTATAGTCCTTAAAGTTGCCAAGGAATTGCAAATTTATCCGCAAAACCCCAAGCCTACACTACTTCTTGGGATCTTCGAAGCATTCTTATCATTACGTTTACACTCCAT
This sequence comes from Basidiobolus meristosporus CBS 931.73, assembly GCA_002104905.1. Lineage (NCBI taxonomy): Eukaryota > Fungi > Basidiobolomycota > Basidiobolomycetes > Basidiobolales > Basidiobolaceae > Basidiobolus > Basidiobolus meristosporus. The sequence continues at coordinate 25,529 of MCFE01000672.1, forward strand.
CAGCAGTACAATACCCTATATCAACTTTATAAATCAATACGTGAGGAACCACATATTGCCATAATCCCAAATCACATCCAGGTTTCCAAGTGAATCCCCCCCCAAAAAAAAGCCACAGATAGCACTGTATATCATACATTACTCCAATTGACTAATGAAGACCCTAAACTTATGCGGATTCCCAAAACACTCCGTTTTTACTTGAAATAGTTGGAAGTGCCAACCACATTCACTTCCAATAATACCAAATCGTTTCAAAGGCCCATTCCATATCTGCTTTGGAAATATATTTCTACATACCGTCAAGATCAAATTTCCCTATGATACAAACAACTTCAGTACTACATAGTTTGGTGTGTGGTGACGTTTTGATTTATTATCTCCCTTACTACCGGGCATAGAGAGCTACTACAGATTATCACAAAGAAGCAACATCAATGTTAAGCCAGCAGAGCAGATGGACCGAAATCGATTTCATCATTAGTACTCAATAGACCATATTCATCATTTCGGTGGTCTGCGTAATTCAAACCAAGTACACTACGAGAGATAAGGACTCGAGGAGACCTTGGAGTATACTCTCGAGAGAGAATACGAGGAATAGAATAGTCAAAGTACATCAGCGTAACTCAAGCGTGTTGATTCATTTCCGTGCTAATATCCTTCACCGCTTGCAAGTATGCTCGAAGCCCTTCTGGTGTATGAGTGGGAAGCATACCATGCCCAAGGTTTGCGATGTAGCGCTGATGCGTGCCGAACTTCTCAAGCATTGTGCGAGTGACCTCACGGATCGCCTCTTCGGGAGCAAAGAGCATACACGGATCTAGGTTTCCTTGCAAAGTAACCCGCCCTTGGGTGCGGGCCTTTGCGGCAAGGGGATCGATGGTCCAGTCAAGCGAGATCACATCATAACCGCACCTTGAGAGTTCATCAAGTGCGAAATGAACCCCCTTGGCAAACACAAACATCGGAACTACTGTCGCACCAATTCTACCCAGAGTTTCCTTGACTCGGGATGCAATTTGAGTGAGATAGGGGAGGGAAAATGCCTTGAAATCATCTGGTGTAAGCTCCCCAGCCCAGGAGTCGAATATTTGTAACATCTGGGCACCTGCTCCGACCTGGGCAACTAGATAATCTACTATCACGTCTGTAAGACGCTGAAGAAGTTCATGAGTGGCCTCGGAATACTGGTAAAACCACTTCTTGGCAGTAAGAAAGCTTTTGCTTCCTCCCCCTTCGACCATGTAGGCCATAAGGGTCCACGGTGCCCCCGAGAAACCGAATAGAGGTACCCGACCGTTCAAGGCCATTCTGGTACGAGTGATGGCGTCGAAAACGTAGCCAAGAGACTTATGAACATCGACCACCTTTTCCAGTTTTTTCAAGTCACCGGGGTCTTTCAAAGGGGACGGGAAGTGAGGTCCTTTCTCGGGGAGCATCTGGACTTCCATCCCCAAGGCCTGTGGTATAACAAGGATGTCGGAAAAGATAATGGAGGCATCCAGAAGCCCCGGAAAACGCTCAATAGGTTGAAGCGTAACCTTCGTAGCGAGTTCAGGTGTACGGCAGATCTCGAAAAACGGATGCCTACTGGCAACTTCCCGATATTCTGGAGGAAGCCAAATCAACATCCATAAAGGATACCGGGATGAAGAGCAAATTTACCTGGCAAGTAACGGCCTGCCTGTCGCATTATCCAGACAGGAGCACGTTCCGTTGGTTCGCCTCGAGCAGCGCGAAGGATCAAATCGTTTGTTAGAGGGGGAAAATCGGAGTCAGTAAGGAAAGTCATGGTATGTTGTATTAGACTGCCCTTCAGGTATTTCACTTGCATGACTTCGCTGTCATGCTATTTCAGGTTGGTTACACCAATACACCGCATTCGAAGCCCAATTAAGGAAAGAGTGAGTAGGTTTCCCTGCACTCAAAAAGGTATATATTATGCTCAAAACAGTTTGATTGGCGGGGTGCGACAGGGTGTTTCTTGTTTCCGCCCTCACTCACTCAACATTCAAAACACGGGTCAATCCTCATATCATGGTGCGCACGAATGCTTCTCTTTATTGGAAACCACACAATCATTTGAGGGAAAGCCTTCCATTGCTCCAAGGAGCAGTACAAGTCCATGTGATACCCTTTCCTGATTCCCCGTTAGGTGTGCTAAGGTGAAATCCGTTTTCGCTGTAAAAAGAAAAAGGCACGTTCTTGGATTTATGTGGGATCTCTGCTCCCATGTGCTCGATGGATGATGTGCCTAATGAGAGGGGGAAAGTCTCGATATCTGGGTCGAGGGGCCATCTTGGGTTAGCCAGTAAAAGCCAACAATGCCTAAACAGCCATTTACCTGGTGTATCATCGTCTGGGAAGGCTGGCTCTTGGTTTTTCTCGCACAAGAACTACATATCGCCCGGGTTGTTAGAAGCGAACGGGTCTCCAGGTACAGTGCTACATACCTGAACGTATTGTCCAACTTTTAGGTCTGCGATTGTGTCGATGGACATGGTTCCTTTACTAGGGTCACCCGAAGTAATTTTATGTATTACTGCGGGTCCGCTACTCTATAGCCGGTTGAGATATGAGAAACACAGCAGCGCAGAGAGATTGGACTGTACCTCGATGTCTTCGGTCGAAAAGATTTTCAAATACATGTCTACCTCCTTACTGATCATGTATGATTGATCCGCCTGAAGGCTACTCAAGAGTAGTTGGGTCGCGTTGGCTTCGTCTAGTTCCAAGATCACATTTCCACGGCACCTAAAAGGGTAGGATCTCTGAGTGACCGTTGCCTGGCAATGCCACCAGTCCTGCTTTAGCTACCTTGTAATTTTCATGGGCGAACCAAGTGATCTGAGCGAAGGAAATTGAAGCGACAGAGCAGGTTTTTGGATCTCCTTGGTGCTATCAGAAATTACTACTCCAACTGCACCACCTGAAAAGACCTTATCGTTAAGATAAAGTGTCGTAGGCCTGCCAGTTGAAAATGGCGTAGACGATCCAATAAGCCCAAACTATTGGGAGTTAGATACTTGACAACATAAAAGCGCCCATATGTTTATATACCTTGGAGCTGGTCGGGAAGTGGTGATCTAGAGTCTCTAATAGTTGATCGGGCTCTTTGTCGGTGGCCAGGAGGATTAAGGACGAATCTGTTTTCTTGGCTCTGTGTAGATGAAATCATTAGAAATACGATACTACGAAGGTTGAGTAGGAATCGACCGACTCTTCGAGCCCTTCGGGCAGTGCAAAGGAATTGGTGGCACTTGAAATGGAGGTAAACTTTGTCCAATCGAAGGTTTCCATACTTTCTTTCTTTATCTCCGAAGGTCTTTTCCAACGACCAACGGATTTCTCTTTCATTACTTTTCGTTTGTTGTTGTCGTCATAGAAAGGATGGAGTCGGGCATTCTCAAAACTTCCCACGACAATGCCTACGCCGTTAACAAAGCCTTCCTTGGTGAGTACCTTATCAACAACACAGCCTAGTGTAACTTTGGAATCCACTCTACTCTTCAATTCTAGAGGAATGCTCTCTAATTCTGAAGAATCAAAAGATTGTGTGGCAAATACCAAACATAAATCACACTTTGGCTTTTCCGCAGCGCTTTTCTCCGGGAAAAGCTGAGTTAAGCAGGAATTTAAGGAGTTAGACAGACTGACCTCGGACGAGGTTGCAGAAGCCCACAGTCGTCTAGTAGATAGTGCCTGGAAGCATGGTTTCGACACTCTAGCTCTGTGTAAAAGCAGCATGAGGAATGTTTTATTGAATGTGTTGTGTGGTCTGCAGCTGCCTTGATTAGAGCCAAATGAACTAAAAACGATGGGAAATCCATGGATTCCTAAGCCACCTGAAAAAATTTGCTTACCCAACCCTTGATAAATTCAATCCCCAGACTGTTGGGAAATTGTGGTGGATGTGCAAAATCAATCTGTGGGTCACGTTCAGCATCTTTGCTGAACAAAAAGGCTCATTGTTTGGAAAAACTAGGCTGGCATTCCTTCAGACCCACGGGTCAATCCATCCCGTCCCGACAAACGCCTTTGCCGAGCGCACTCTGGCGATGACATAGCCTTCCGAATTGATCCATGCTGGCGCTGACTAATGCCACGTTTTAGCGTCAGGTAGAGCATCATACGCCTGAAATAGAAATGTTGATTTGCTAAATTCCAAGTGATATTCTAGATCGAACATCCATTTCCCCACATCAACCCACACTGGGATGCATCGTGCTTAATGCCTGAGGACCTCAAAGCCAATACTGTCTGACCGATGCCTGTATCAAACCAAGATTGCGGCAAGTATCTATCTTACCCATGTAACACCACTATAACAGTACTTCTTGGACCAATTATCATCCCATTAACGGCACTCACCACTCCAATCACCGTCGTTTCAATATGGACAATTATTTATTAGCCAAGAATACAGACCGATTCAATAGGCATGAGATACTGCATACTTTCAATAGTGCAGTAATTGGGAAAATGTTACACAAACCGGTTCTGTACGCCCCTATCTGATGTCCCTCGTCATCAGAGTAGATAAATAAAAGATACCGCTGCCCGAGACCCTCCCTTCGCTTTGTCCATTCCCTTCGTTCCTTCCTTTCCACGTTTTTCGGTTTCTTGTACCCCTCGCTGTAGATTAACCCAGGAATGTAAGTACCGTGTGTTTTGTTCTCCCGGAGACCCTCACTAATCTCTGGCAATACTCCTCAGGTCTAGTGTTGGTTTAGATTACCAGCCAAATGCTTTTGAAAGCTTTTGGCTTTCCCTTTTCGAAGGCAGAAATCATGTTATCGTCCTAGCTTTGATCACTTTCATAACTCACCAGGTTGTGTACTACGGACGTTACGTTCCTTTCTGGATCGCTGAGCATATCCCTTCATTGCAGAAGTACAAGTTGCAAGAGGTTTGAACTCTGTCTTGGCTGTATATCTGCCCAATGAATGCTTACCCTTTTGTGCTCTAGACCAAGCCTGTCACGAATGAGATTCGCTGGAAGTGCTTGAAGGGTGTCTTGATTCAAAACCATTTCATCCAGCTCCCTATGATTTTGACCTTTCATCCCACTGTCTCTGCCCTTGGAATGAAGATCACCGATGTTCCCTTCCCTAGCTTGTAAGTGCCTCTCGTATCCTTCATATCTTGCGTTATTCTTACCTGGCCAAACTAGGTTATCCATGGTCGTTCAGATTGCTTTCTTTTTTATTGTTGAAGACTTCTACCATTATTGGATGCACCGTCTTCTGCACTATGGTGTCTTCTACAAAGTCATCCACAAGCAACACCACGAATTCCAAGCTCCCTGTGGATTGGTAAGTTTGTTGCCATTCCGATGACATCACGCCTTGATTTGCTGACGACTTCCTCCCAGGCCGCTGAATACGCGCATCCATTGGAGACCTTGATTCTGGCTATGGGCACCTTCGGTGGACCTCTCATCTGGATCGGATTTACCGGTGACATGCATGTGATCACTGTCCTCTGCTGGATGTCTTGTAGATTATTGCAGGCTGTTGATGCACACTCTGGCTATGATTTCCCCTGGTCTCTACACCACTGGCTTCCTTTCTGGGGCGGAGCCGAGCATCACGACTACCACCATCAATTCTTCGTCAATTGCTACTCGTCCTCATTCCGCATCTGGGACCACTTGTTCAGTACTGATCTCAAGTATAAGGCTTATCGTAAGCAACAGGCAATGAAGAAGGCGAAGCTTGAGGGGAAGAAGGTCAACTAATTTGCCACTGGCATCCTCCAATGGGGCAGAAGTTTTCATCCGTTTATGAGAAATCCCCCAATTATTCATTAGTATATTTTCCACCTTTAAAATTTCGATTTTTATTTTAGAAACTTCACCTCTAATACCTCACCTCATTTGAAATCCGAGATTAGTATGCTGATCAATTTTCATAAATGAGTAATTGGCCCTCTTCCAGCATCAAACCCAAAACCTTATACTCTGTTATCAAGTGTGCTTCATTGTTTGGAGGGTGGGGAGATTCGAATCCCAATGTGATTTCACATGAGTTATGCTTTGTTGGATCCCAAGATGCTGTAAGCCTCATTTCGTGTCCACGCTCATAGTCGCAGTAATTATTTTCCCAATGAAGGCCCAAGATATCCAGAGGCCTCACCTTTGCTGGGCGATAGCACAACCAAGCCACGCAGGCTTCTACAAAATGGTCACCATGGGAAGGAAGTTCGGTGAAATTTATCAGGCCAGGTTTGTAGATTAGATTTTCAGGACACTTTAATAATAGATATGTATCGATCTAAATAGGTATATATAGTAAAGAGAATTGGCCAGTGTGGTTGCCTTTCTTCGGGTACACAAGAGTGTTCAACCATGACTAATAACCGAGTAGATCAAGCTGGTATAAGGTCTCCTCTCTTAAAGCGGAAGAGACTGAGAGTGGAAATCATCCTCCACGGCTACTTGGTTTTGATGTTTTGACTAAGCCAACTAAGGCCTTCAAACAGTCCCTCACCCGAAGTCGCGCAGGATGGATGGACATACCAATTACGCTCACGCATCCGATGCAAGCCGAGTTTTTCAGTCACTTCGGCCGGGGACATGGCTTGCCAAACAAGGTCTGTTAGTTGGTCAACACTAACAACAGTGGCTCATATCTCAACCCGTACCTGTGGGCAGATCCTGCTTATTGGCAAATACCAGCAGTAGGCAATCCTTCATTTCACGATCGCTTAAAATCCTATGCAACTCCTGTTGAGCCTCATCAACCCGATCTCGGTCTTGGGAGTCGACCACAAATATCAAGCCTTGCGTGCCAGTGTAGTAATGTCTCCATAGGGGCCTAATCTTATCTTGACCTCCGACATCCTATGGTATTCCAATGGTTGTAAGACGAAGTAGTCAACAAGCAAGCATTCGACGTTCCCTACCCAAACATTAAATTTCACGTTTTTGTAGCTTACAGTCTCTACGTTGAAACCAACTGTAGGAATCGTCGTTACCGACTGGTCAAGCTTGAGCTTGTAGAGAATGGCTAGGGCGAGGAGTTAAAGAAACCATTCAAATTCGTGTATATCTAGTATATTGATGGGACAGTTGGGCAAAAGGATACTGGTCTTCCCAGCTGCGTCCAATCCTAACATTAGAATTCGCATCTCTCGGTTGCCAAAAAGCTTCCCAAGCATCTTGGAAACTGATAAACCCATGGCTGATGCTTTCTAGAAGGTTCTTAGTAATACGGTTGAATGGTCCTCTGGGGCCTCGAGAAGCGAAAGAGCAGAAGAAAAAAGTGTGCTACAACAATCCACCAGAGATACTATAACCAAGGCCTAATACAGTAATATCTACACCAAACTTTAGGGGATTCTACAAATCCAGGGATAAGGGAGAGGGGGATTAGGGAACAGGGAATAGGCATCTGGGTAAATAATGTGTTGGGAACCCGTTTATTAAGGGGAGATTCTTAGCGCATATGAGCCTTGGTAGGCTAGCGACACATTATTCATTGGTTCACTGATCACCATCCTGCAGGCAAGTGCCAATACTACCTCTCAAATGACATATATGAGTTGTAATCAAATACCCGCCGTTATAAACGATTGTTAGAAACCCAATTTTGGTCACATCGTTACACTATGCAAGCCATAGGCATGCTTGCATTCATAAGAACACCTGATTTGTCAACGTCCATAATGCAACAGGGACACCAAACAGTATCATAGGGAGAGGGGAGCATGTTGATATCTACTGATGAACAAGGGAAACCGGGTCTAGCTGGAATGATCTTGTCGCTTTTAATAACATTGTTGATCTCAATATAACATAGAGATAAACAGCTAAGCTCAAATATACCAAGTGGGCGTTAAATGGAGCCAAAAATAAGTTTGATCTCACGGGAGGCACTTTCAGGCGAGTCACTTCCATGTACTGCATTCTCTGAGCCATCCTTTCCAAATTGAGCACGAATACTAGCAGTATCGTTGGGAATGTGTGTATGTTAATGCTTGAGAAATATATGATGAATAAATAGGATCGATTTACCTGCTGGGTGAATTCTCACGGGCTTTGTGTGAGTTGGTAGGCCCCATCAAAGCCCTCCAAGACTTTATCGCGTCGGGTTTTTGAAGAACCATGGCATAGAAAGGGGCGCTACATTACAAGAGAGTTGAATACCAGAGCTCTACCCATATCGGACTATAATATTACCTGCTCATCCAATTAGTGAGTTCCTCAAAAAAAGGCCTCTCCTTATGCTCTTCATAAAAGACACTCATGAGAGCTTTATCGCCATTCATCTCTTTCTCCATCACAATGGAGAAGCCTTCCATCTGGATCCTCTTGCGTATAGCTGGTAAATGGCCAGCATTGTAGGCGTCTGGTTTGACTAAGGCAAGAGTATTCTGAACCGGTTGTGGGTAGAACTTCTGGCTGATACCTTGGTACAATTCAGAGAAGGAGAACCAGTTGTAAAAGTTAGCCAAGAAGGCTAGCGTTAAAACCAAGATAGACGCTATATAGAGGCGCATAGTATCGGTGCTCGCCTCGTAGAAACTTGTAAATATGCTTTTAAATTGGCAATACGTAATTCCTTCCATCATTGAATTATGATTGGTGCACTGGCTACAATTCATGTTTACCCATCTAACCTGAATACTCTGCTATGGAGGCGGTACTTAATTTGAAAGTGTCAGAAGTGCCGCACCCCACAAGGCGTCTTTCATGCTGGCTCAGTTGAAGAGAAATGGGTTTTATTTGATGTTATGATAATTACAACTGCAAGCTGATGCGCGACAACGAGCTTGAATCATTAAACAGTATGAGAGCGTAAGGATAAAGAGTTGTCATTCGAATTCGGGTGATACATGAAGTGAAAGGTGAAGTGATTATTTACCAGCGACCTTGGCAATCAAAACCTCAACGATGCCAGGATCAGCAACTGTGCTCAAATCCCCAAGTGAATCAGCTTCACCAGCGACAATCTTTCTAAGAATGCGGCGCATAATCTTGCCACTTCTGGTCTTGGGAAGATCAGGAACAATGAATATCTTCTTTGGTGTGGCGAAGGGGCCAATATGCTTACGAATAGCCGCGACAAGCTCTTTGATCATACTAGCCTCAGGCTTATCAGTAAATTCCGGTTTGACGGTGATGTAGCAACAAATGGCTTGGCCAGTGAGTTCATCGTTCATGGCAACAACAGCTGCTTCAGCAACTGCTTCATGAAGAATAAGGGCAGACTCTATTTCGGCAGTACTAAGGCGATGGCCTGAGACGTTGATAACGTCATCTACACGACCACGGATCCAAATGTAACCATCACGATCGCGAGTAGCACCATCTCCAGTAAAGTAGTAGCCCTCGTAGGCACGTGTGTAGGTATTCAAATAGCGTTGGTGATCATTGTAGATGGTACGTGCCATAGATGGCCAAGGATTTCTGACGGCCAGAACACCAGTAACATCCAATCCTTCCAACTCTTTGCCGGTGTGCGAATCCAGAATTACAGTGTCAATACCGAAGAACGGGAGAGTGGCACTGCCAGGCTTGGTGGGGATGGCTCCAGGCAGTGGGGTAACGATGATGGATCCGGTCTCTGTTTGCCAGTAGGTATCAACAATAGCGCATTCGCCCTTGCCTACAACAGTATTATACCAGTTCCAAGCCTCGGGATTGATCGGCTCGCCGACACTACCAATCACACGCAATGATGAGAGATCATAGCCTTGAACATACTGATCACCCATTCTTCTTAAGGCTCTGATGGCTGTGGGAGCGGTATAGAACTGAGTGAGCTTGTGCTTGGAAACCAGGTCCCAATAACGACTTCCATCAGGGTAGGTTGGGATAGATTCAAAGAGAACAGTAGTTACACCATTGGAGAGTGGACCATAGACAATGTAGGAATGTCCAGTGATCCATCCAACATCAGCCATACAACCGAAGATATCACCTTCGTGAAGATCGAAGATGTATTTCGCAGTAGCGGTGGTTCCGAGCAGATACCCACCAGTGGTGTGAAGTACACCCTTAGGCTTACCAGTGGATCCAGAAGTATAGAGTAGAAACAGGGGATCTTCAGGGTGCATGGGGGTAGGAACGCAGTAGGGACGTGCCTTCTGCAACTCCACATGCCACCAGCCCTCTCGGCTAGCGTCAAGCTGAACCTCTGGGTTTCCAGTTCTCTGAACTACCAAGACTCTTTGGATAGTAGGGCAGATCTTCAGCGCCTCATCAGCGATTTTCTTTGTATGGATAACTTTGCCACCACGCTTGCCTTCGTCACAAGTGATCAGCAGCTTGCATGAAGCGTCCTGGATACGCTCGGCCAATGATTCCGCCGAGAATCCGGCGAATACTACGTTGTGAACAAGCCCGATTCTTGCGCAGGCAAGCATAGAGATTACAGCTTCAGGCACCATTGGAAGGTAGATGGCCACTGTGTCGCCCTTCTTGAGCCCATATGACTGGAACAGGTTGGAAAGACGTGAAACCTCACGCATCAGATGCTGGTAAGTGATTTTGAGTGCCTCAGCTCCAGGCTCATCTTGTTCATAGATGATGGCAACGCGGTTAGGGTCTTTCAATGCATGACGGTCAACACAATTGTAACAAGCATTGATCTCTCCATCATGGAACCAGGAGACATCTCCCTCATGGAAAGAGCCTGAGCGGACGGCCTCGAACGGCTTTGCCCAGTGAAGTAGCTCTTTGGCAAGCTTATCAAAGAAGACATCAGGGTTCTCGATGCTCTCCTTGTACATCGCTTGGTATTGCTCCATCGAGCTGATGTGGGGAGTAGGATAGTTTGCATCTTTCAGTCTCTTTGGAACGGGATGTACGGGATCAGGGTCAGAGAAGCCTTCGGGAAGAGTCTTCGATTGATGATCTGACGCCTCGTTGTACTGTTTGTGTTTATCATCCTGAAGATCGATTTTAGGATGGACAGCTTGCTCGACTATAACCATTTTATTCAGTAGAATGGAGAAAGAGAGAGGGTGATGACTAGCTAAACTGAACTGAACAAGGGCTCTAAGCCTCTAGAAAAAGCATCGATTCCTTATATACACGTCTCTATATCCAGAGGGATGCCAAAAAGGGAGGGCCCACAAACGTGAACAAGAATAGCCAATGAATTTTTGCCAAAGATTTACAGCATTCCACAATGTCCATCACTACACATTATTGGCAATTTATTATGCGCTTTTAAGAAGACGAGGCATATAACAGGGGATGCTCGACTTATCGTCAGCTCAATACCAATTAATTATTTAGATCAATTGGGATGCAGGTATTCTTCATGAAGTGAGGCAAGATGGATCACCGTGATATTTTTAATGACTTGGTCTTATTCGACCCAAGTCTAGATTCGTCCAGTCAACACTCACTATCACACGTTTCCGAGACATGACACATGAGCACGAAACAATACCTTGGTGCGAATTGTGCCAAACAGCCATGGTACCCTCAACAGTAGAATTAGCATCTAATTAAACAGAGACCAGTCATGGTAATCGGCATTGGATAATCTGCTAGTTAAATATATGATTTATTATGGAAGGTAATACGAATGGCTTGATAATCCTCTGGATTGGAGATAAGCAGTGCCCAAGATGTTAGATAATCAACGAAGTCAGGGGATCCAGCAATGTGAGGAACGGAAGCGCCGTTACCTGTGGTTTGGTAAGTTCTCACTTCATTGCCGAGTATCTCACTGGAGGTGATAGGTGGAACCATGGCCTGATTTTCCACGGCCCTCTGAGTGGCAATCCGCCGTCTTCGACGCCTGTTGACCTGGGGTAGTATTAAACAACGTAGAATGCTAATAGTAACAGATGGACATTGGCGACTCTGTACTCAGATGTTTATCCGATTTGTGACCGTGCTGGTAGGACAGTGCAGGCTATAAACAAACCTTAGTTCGCGAGAGTGAACTTGCCATTTAATCTGTATAATTAAATGAGTGGTGCTTTCTCTGGCACGTGAGTAACAGTCGTCAAAGTTACCATATCTGCCATTTATTTGGAAAGAGGCAATGGATTGTTGGACAAGGGAGGTACAAATCCGTGGTAACCCAATGGATTTTGCGAGGATCAGTTCGTCACACTAGATCCAGCTGAGCAGCAAGATACCCACGAATACCCGTTCTCACGATAGCGAATACGATGTACTGTGCACCATGAAATACCGAACATCCTGTTGCTGCTTGTATGGCCAGATGACAATGGTCTCATGTGGGGAAAGCAAGTAGTTTCTGGCTTGGTCGAAAAAGTATAGATTACCCAATACAAGTGGTCGGTTGATCAGGATCAATGGAAGCTGGCATGGGTAAGAGGTGTGTGCCAAGCTGAGATCTCTGTGAGTACTGGCTATGGAAGCTCCGAGACAGCCAAGAGATCCAAACTCTGATGGCGTCGGAGGCTCCTCACAGTTACTCTGTTGCCGTTGCTAAACATGTGCACAGGCTCTCCCTGAATCTGGTTCTCATACAACAGCAGCCCCTCTGTTGCAAACCGCTTTCCAAGGCAATCGAGTCTTTGGCGCTCTCTTGTATTGTGCATGATAGGCAGGGCGGTAATTTGCTTTGATTGAGGGGGAAATGCTCAGCTCGAGACAGTATTCATTTACTAACCCGGTCAACTCTACTTCTAATCGACCTGACCATTTGAAAACGAGCTTCATCATGAGCCAATCGATTCTCCCTTGCAACATTTAGGTGCTAATTCCCCATTAGGCTTCTTGGTTCTCCTAATTGAGACAATCCAGGTCTCTTCCTCACTATTTGCCCCATCTTCTATACCCCTGAGCTGTAGTACACTGACTGCCATATCTAAACTACGTCTTATTATTACCGAACATTTGGTTATCAAAGTACATCTCCCATCGAGTTCCAGGGCGGTATGGAATGCTAAGGATAGCTAAACCAGCGTTCGCATTTCAGGGTCAACGGCGGGCTAGGCAGGGGGGTTGGACAGTGATATGGCACCCGGAGCGTAGAAGATTCAACTCAACCATCTGGCAAAAGTTGCTTGGGTTGATTCTCCAGGTGCAGTAAATTAGTTAAGAACGGTTTCTCAATACTGCAACAAGACTCAAATGCTAACTTTACCCACCTATTGGCAATTTATCCATGTTTACTGTGTGCATTACAATGTCCAATTCGATTTGAAAGCATGTGTTGGTATTGGGATGTAGATACGCCTGATGCTGGTGAAACTGTGTTATGTGTAACTGCGATGTCGCTAACCACTGGTGTGCATACCTATCTGAAGAACTAGTTTTCTAACACTAGTGTTGTCAAAATTGGCTTGGATTTGTTTGCTCCTTAATCTAGGGCAAATAGAACACCTATCAGTCACCAGGATGTTGTGCATAAGAATTCAGTATTATATCAAGATTCAATTTGCATTAATCTAGCGGATTCTCTCCACTCCCTATGTATTTTTGGAAACACATTAAATGGATGCTTCTTTAAAATATCAACTCTTCGCTTATATAGGACACTGCTGATATCTTCTATTCTTAGTTGGCAGAAATCCTATGATTTGACACCTACCAAGTTCTAGTCAACTACTTGATATTGTCTTATCTGAATCCATATGTTGGATTTGTTGAAAATTTTGTAATTGCACCTAAATAGTCATCTAACTTGGTCACTTGGATCATTTCCTGCAAATCTTAGAGAAATCTGCCCAAGTTCCTTGTCAGGATATATTTGGAATATTTTCACCAAAATATTAGGTACCCAGTACATAAAATACCTCAAAGCTGCCTAAGCAGCCCTAAACTTTGCACACATCTTCTTGTGAACTTCCTAGGCATATTCTATGTGTTTGTTTTGACACCATTGGTATGTATACAAACTACTTTTACATTCAATTAAGCATCAAGTAAAAACCATGTAGTCCGCTTGTTATCCTAATCTCCACCAATATCATCAAGACTCTTAGAACAGGTTATAAGCCCCAGGCTGTCACTTGCTGGCATATGTATTACTGCTAATACCTGAATTATCCCATCTGCTAAAATTTGAATGCATCTAACTACCAAGTTTGTGTTGCAATATTCTGAGGAGTATTGGAATTGATGTGGAGAACTAAAGGATTTACATGTTATTCACTTTTAGATTTATTGATCAAAAGTATGGTATTTATACTTTTGATAGAGTAGAGAGAACAAACGTGCAGAGTTTGTTAAGGAAGGTCCCAAGAATATGTGTGCAAAGTTTGGGGTCTTTTGGATGACTTTGAGAAAAATAATAATCTGGGTACCTGACAATTTGGTGAAAATATTCTAAGTAAATCCCGACAAGAAATCTGGTCAGGACAGAATGCTAGTCACTGTATAAGATCTATGTGACTAAGTTAGCATGAATATTTAGGTGACAACTCAATAATTACAACAGTTTGGAAGGTGAGGGTGAAGATGCTGCTACAGGAAAGTGGCCACTGAGGTATTGTCATGGAAGAAGAATGTGCTCCTAAAGATGTAGGAGAAGCCTTAACATATCAATAGAGAAAACAAAGTGCTCTTGAAAGTATATGCCTTAATGTCAAAGAAATAATGCTATTTCAAGGCTCCAGAGCAAAAATTGCTAAGAATATATGGAATGCATTAGATGATACCTACCAGTCATGCTTAGCTGCTAAGAGAATGAATACTAGTCATAAATATTTTGATATAAAGATGCTTTCATGACAAGAAACAAAAAATTTAATCACCAGAATCACCCTGTTGGTTGAAAATGCGGCATCAGTGTGCATACAAAGTGTTGATGAAGATGAACTAGTTGCCATCCTGAATAGCCAGATAGACAACCCTCAGGGTGTTGTATCAGCACAAGAGTTCAGAACTAAAGACTTGACTTCAAACATGCATACAGGAGGATCATTGATGGAATATTAAGAAAATCAAGCATTGATAGGAAGAAAGAAGAAATTGCTTTGATCAGAGAAAATAGTCACCACTTAAGGGGAGGGAAAGTCACCAAGGTAAGTGAAATCTTTATTTGATTTCAGACAAGTCTAACTACAAATAAAGAAGCCAGCTGGGAATAGAAGATTCCCAAAGTAAACACTAAGTTGAATATAAATAAATCTAAGCTAAAGTTAAGGCAGTATCCCAGAGTACACTGGAGTTCAGGTTCATGGGAGAGTGAGGTAGATAAGCTTGATATATATAATAATCTTTGAGGAAGGGGGGATGAAAGTCACCAAGTGGTGAAATCTTTATTTACTTATGACAAGTATCTAAAGAAGCTAAGTTAATCTGTAGTTATTCCTAGAAAGCTAGGTCTGAGAGGTATCTTCCTGGTAAGCCAGGTCTGAGAGTTGAGAAGCTGAGTGGTACTGTACTTCCTAGTTAGCTAGGTCTGAGAGAGGTTTCCTGGAAAGCCAGGCCTGAGAAGTGAGAATCTGAATATATCTGAGCTAAGTTTTATTGGTTTGCGGTTGCTGAATTGTGGCCGGAAAGGCCAGTAGACTGGTGGAACTGAGATGAATTTCTGGGCAATCACTGGCCAAATTTACTAGGTAAATCTGGCCAATTAGCATTTCAAGGATTTCAGCCAATCAGAGCCTTTACTTTGCCCAATGGTTGATCAAGCCATCTCCTAATGAGCACACATCAATTTATTAATCAAATTTAGGGTTAGGGGGGGGGGAGACAGTCACCAACAGGTGAAATCTTTATTTCAGTTGAAACAAAGAAGCCAGCGCTACTGATGTAGCTTTGATACAAGAGTGTGTAGCTGAGGGGAATTTGTAGGTAAGTTAATAAGAAGTGATGATAGTTCTTCAGTGCTCAAGACACTGTTCAGTGGGAAGGGGGGTAGCAAGTGAGGTAAGAATGACTTGTAAACAACATTAATGAGGGGAATGTGATAAGGATTGATATTCATCATAAAGGGAGTGTGCTGCTGCAGATATTACTGCCAAAGGTCTGCAAGTACTTCAGGTAGGCCAGCTTGGGTTTTTCTGACTGCAGAATATAGTGAGCAAACTTCTTGACTTCAGGATCTCCAAGTATAGATCTCCAGCAGGAGCCAGGTGTTGTGTGGTGTGTTCTCTTCCAGGCCTTAATCAGTGGGTTGTTGCAGTTGTGAAGTCTGAGGTATAATCTGGTTCTAAGGTAGAGAAGTCTGATCTTATAGGGCATAAACCCAAAAGCACCAAGAATAGCATGTCTGTAGGGGCATTCAGGCAAATGAGGCACCAAGGAGGTAATGCACCATACTGCAAACTTGTCAAGCTTAGTGCAGTCTCTAGAAGTACAAGAGAGAAGTGGTAAGCCAAATTCCAGGACAGGTAAGACAAACTGCTTGAGTAGAAGGAGGCAGCTGGGAGCTGAAGTTGTAGGAGGAGTAACAGCCAGTAGCTTGTGGAGTGCCTGTCTTGCCAGTATAATTCTCTTCTTCAGGTGTGCTCCAGAGTCTAGTCCAGTAGGAAGGAAAGGAAAGCCAAGATATGTAGCAGAAACCTGAGCAGGTAGAGTGGAGTTCCCCAAGTTGATGGGAGAGCCCAAAGGTACTGTCTTTGCAATGGAAAGCTGGAGATTATTCTTCTGCAGATACTGGTGGATGGTCTGGGAGTCTTGTTGCACATTGGAGGAGGATATTCTGATGTCATCAGCAAAGAGAGTAACCAGGCAGTCAGCTGAGAGTCTTGGGAAATCATTCAGGAAGATGGCAAACAGTATAGGACCAAGCACAGAGCCTTGAACCACTCCATTAGGAACTGAGAACACAGCTGATTGCTCACTTGGGTGCAGAATTCTTGCTTGTGGATCCAAAAACAGAGACCTGACAAGGAGGGTGAGAGAGGTACTGGAGAAGCATTGCAACTTGGACCAAAGCAGATTTCTGTCAATGGAATCAAAGGCCTTAGTAATATCAAACAGAACAGAGGGATACTTGCACTGGAGAGAGTGATCTTGGCTAAGTATGACTGCATATTCCAAGGAGGGGCCAAGAACAAAGCCAAACTGTGCAGGATGAAACTTGAGGGAGTCAGAGTAGAGCTCCTGAGCAAGCAGAAGCTCAAACACCTTTCTGCAGGTGGGCAGCAGAGATATTGGCCTGTAGAAGCTAGGGTCCAGGTGCTTTCCTTTACCCTTGTACTGTGGCAGAACATTTGCAAAGGACCATTCCTCAGGAGTAGAAAGCTGGTGTTGTGCATCAACATGTACAACTTAGCCAATTTTACTCCGTTTGAAAATCTAGTACCCTAACTGATCTTCCCTAACCCAAACATAACAAATCCCAGTTACAGTTTATTTTATCCCACCTCAGAATCTATTTTTAGCTATCACACCTGGTCTATTGTCAAATGGTCATTACGTTATCAACCTATCTGCCAAGCCTTCCCAGGTGATTAGTCATCTGAGATCTATCCAACCACTGTGCAGTTGCCAAGATATCAGTTGATTGATGATGTAATTTTCATTTATCTTATGCACCTATGAACACCCAAATTGATTTCAATCAATCCAGTCCCGTGGCGCTTACTAATTCAACTTGATCAGAAAAGTATAAATAAAGTTTACTGAACCTTTTGGTTTAGTGTGTGTCTCAACAAAATTAAGATTCTGTCTCAGCAAAAATAAGAATCCAACAATTCCATTCTAGTTTCTATCCAAGCCTAGTATATCTAGCACTCCAAAGAACACCAAGCCTAGCCTGCCTAGCAAGCAAATATCATTGTCTTTATAGCCAACCCAGCTATATCCAAGACCAATATTAGATCAGAATCTTTCTGCTAATATTTCTGCCACTCTCTGACAATTTTAAGATTCTGCACTTAATTGTCCCTTTGGTTCAGTTAAACCATTCAAGAGTTTTATTACCCTTTCTCTTGGATACAACATTTTTTTTTGTTGAATTCCATTACATTCAGCCGATTAGAAGATGTCTGCAGCAGCAAGCAATCCAAACCTTTCCATGTTGGAAGAAGCCAAAAGAAATCAGGAAGAACTTACTGAGCAGCTTGAAAACATCATGCTTGAAAGAAACACCATGATGCTTGAGTGTTGTGCATCAACATTTAAAACTTAGCCAATTTTACTCCGTTTGAAAATCTAGTACCCTAACTGATTTTGCCTAACCCAAACATAACAAATACCAGTTACAGTTGATTTTATCCCACCTCAGAATCTATTTTTAGCTATCACACCTGATCTATTTTCAAGTGGTCATTACATTATCAACCTATCTGCCAAGCCTTCCCAGGTGATTAGTCATCTGAGATCTATCCAACCACTGTGCAATTGCCAAGACATCAGTTGATTGATGATGTAATTTTCATTTATCTTATGCACCTATGAACACCCAAATTGATTTCAATCAATCCAGTCCCTTGGCGCTTACTAATTCAACATGATCAGAAAAGTATAAATAAAGTTTACTGAACCTTTTGGTTTAGTGTGTGTCTCAACAAAATTAAGATTCTGTCTTAGCAAAAATAAGAATCCAACAATTCCGTTCTAGTTTCTACCCAAGCCTAGTATATCTAGCACTCCAAAGAACACCAAGCCTAGCCTGCCTAGCAAACAAGTATCATTGACTTTATAGCCAACCCAGCTATATCCAAGACCAATATTAGATCATAATCTTTCTGCTAATATTTCCGCCACTCTCTGACAATTTTAAGATTCTGCACTTAATTGTCCCTTTGGTTCAGTTAAACCATTCAAGAGTTTTATTACCCTTTCTCTTGGATACAACATTTTTTTTTGTTGAATTCCATTACATTCAGCCAATTAGAAGATGTCCACAGCAGCAAGCAATCCAAACCTTTCCGTGTTGGAAGAAGCCAGAAGAAATCAGGAAGAACTTACTGAACAGCTTGAAAACATCATGCTTGAAAGAAACACCATGATGCTTGAGCACTCAAAGCTTGCCAAAACAAGAACTGATAATCACCGTAGAGATGAACTCCTTGAAGTTATATCCCGTTACCAAGATGAAATTGGAATAATTAAGGAAGCACTGGAGAATATTGCCATAGTAATTGACAGCATTGAAAATCCGCCAAACCTTGCTCTGCATCAGCCACCAAGAAGTCATGCCTCTGAATCCTCCAGATCTACATCTCCTTCTAGACCTGCCCTGGTGGTTGTCCCAAGATCCTTGCCTGTTTATGCTGAAGGCACCAATGCCATCAAGAATCCAACTGAGTTTCTTTACAAGTTTAGTCACGTCTTAGCTGCACACCAGCTAGACCCTGACACCAACTGGGCTAGACTCCTGCCTCTCTGTCTCACAATGCAAGATGCTGACTGGGTTGAAGTGAACATTCCTTCCAATAGTACGTGGAAAATTGCCCAAAACCTCTTTTGCAGCCATTTTGAAGATCCTATCAAGAAAGCACATCTGAACTGCAACTTATGGAAAACTAAAATGCAAAAAGGTGAATCCATACAACACTTCTGTGATAGATTCCAAAGACAAATGTGATTAGCTGGAGTTAGTGATGATAATCCATCGCTTACTGCTCATTTTCTTTCAAACTTTTCACACCAGCTACAGAGCAATATTGCTATTGTCAAAGCATGCAACCCTGCATGTATCTATGACCAGATCTCAGAGATATGTACACTGGCAATCACCTTGACTGCAGCTGTTAGCCAGACTTCAGGCAACTCAACCCAAGATCCCACAACAGCCGGAAAAGAGACCAGTCATGTGACCAAGAAGCAGACAACCACTACCAAGCACTGTGAGCTTCATGGAAAATGCTATCATTCTACCAGTGAATGCAAAGGCATCACCAAGCAGTCAAACAAGTCAGGAAACACCTCAGAAAAGCAGCAAAACACCAAAACTGATAATTGATATGCTGATGACAAGTGCTTTAAATGTGGAAATATGGGACATAGATCACCTGCCTGTCCTGAGAAGAAATCCACACCATCAGCCAAAATTATCCAGATCCTTGATGATCATTCAGCCAATGATACAATGGGGTATGAAGAAGCATATGAAGAACTTACAGTTCAAGATTATCACAACCTCTTTGAGTTTCCGGCTAAAATTGCAACTGTTCAAGAAAAAAAGCAACCAATCACACAGCTCAAAGCCATAGAAGTGCCACTCACCCTCAATGGCCAATCATACGTAGCACTACTGGATACTGGATCTTCCAACTCTGTTGTATCACCCAATGTAGTCAGAGAACTCAATTTGGAGATAGAAAATGACCAGGAAAAATCATTCTTGCAGCTAAGGATCTCTCAGCCCCAAGAATTGGCATTACCAACCCAATCAATATACATTGTGGCTCAGTGACCATAATCCATCAGATGGAAGTTATTGACATACTAGATGGACCTCAGGTAGTCATTGGTCTGGACACCTTCACCAAACTTGGCTTTCACATAGGCAGACTACCAGTTTCCTATCCATGAATCATTAAATCT
This sequence comes from Basidiobolus meristosporus CBS 931.73, assembly GCA_002104905.1. NCBI lineage: Eukaryota > Fungi > Basidiobolomycota > Basidiobolomycetes > Basidiobolales > Basidiobolaceae > Basidiobolus > Basidiobolus meristosporus. Next base: position 45,918 of record MCFE01000672.1, read on the forward strand.
CAGCTGCTCATAATGGATCAAATCCCAGTGATTATCTCATCCCAACCGGAAGAAGAAGAGTTAACCCCAACTTTTCAAGAATATTCTCAATCAGTCAAATTGGATATTCAGCCAGCCATAGAGAGAAATCAGGCGATTCCAAGGAACAGCTTCTGCACCATCCCAGAATCCATTGTTACACTAGAGACCCCACCTGGTGAGTCAACATGGAGGAGGCAATACCCAATTCCGCATTCATGTCAACACTTAGTTGATGAGATAGTCCAAAAATGGGCTGACAATGGAATTATCACTCAAGCCCCTGTCAACACAACATTCAACAGCCCTTTGACGCTTGCACCAAAGAAAGATGCTGATGGAAATCTAACCCTGAAGAGACCCTGTTTGGACCCCAGACCTCTGAACAAGCTTCTCCAGGATGACAAGTTTCCAATTCCAAGAATCCAAGATATCTTTTGTGCACTATCAGGAGCAAAAGTATTCTCCAAGTTGGACTTGAAGGATGCATATCACCAGTTCCAGATCCATCCTGATCATCAGCATAAGACTGCCTTTACTTTGAATAATATGCAATGGACGTTTCAGGGAGCTCTGTTGTGTTGTATTATGATCAGTTTGGGGCTTGTTCTACAATGTAGAGGCTAATCAACAATATACAACAACTTCCAGTATGCTAATACTGAAATAGTTTATTGGGAGTTTGATATACCGATAGAAGATATAACTTTCACTAATTTCCTCAATCTTGGGCTCAAAATATACTGTAGGCAGTGTTTATCACTTCTACAGCAGTGTTCTGACCTTCTGTCGACTAATGGGCTTATTTACTTTTATAGTAACTTTTCCTTATTTGGTAGTCACTTTCCTTTCTGAGAAAATATTTCCTAATATGGAAGTTCTGAACTCCCCTTTAACCTAAAGGGGTGTGTTGTAGAAGTCTCTAAAGGGGTCTTTAGACCTAAAGGGGTGTCTAAAGGGGTGTCTTTAGAGTAAAGGGGCTTCTTGTAGTGGTCACTAAAGTGGACTTTACACTAAAGGGGTGCCTAAAGGGGCTTCTTTAGAGTAAAGGGGTTTCTTAAAGGGGTCTTTAGACTAAAGGGGTGTCTAAAGGGGTGTCTTTAGAGTAAAGGGGTTTCTTAGAGGGGACTTTTCCGACAGAAAAGTGGTAGTTTCTTGTAGAACTTAGATTGGATTCTTGTGAGCTTTGCAGTCTCTTTACTGATGTAGTACCGATCAAAGTCAGAATACTCAACAGTGCAAGTGATGCAGGGGAAGTCTTATAACCTTTAAACTTGTAATCGTAGTGTGGAGATTCTGGAAAGAGAGGCTCTCTCTTTATTTTTCAGCTGGGGAAGTCATATATATGAAAATTTTGAAGGATCAAAGTTTTTGGGCGATTGCGCAAGCAATACACGTGATACGAAGCTAAAATTTTGCAGTGGCGCAGATCGGACATAGGCGCAGAACCTGTGAAAATTTCACGTGATTGGATTGGCTGGTTCAAAAGTTACACGCGATCAAA